>OY744481.1:310650282-310922506 GCA_963556165.1 Tipula helvola
GTTGCACTGTTTTGAATCGTGAAGTTCACCACAAATAACACAAACATCGTGTAAGGTATACAGTAAGCATTGGTGTGGCCATATACTGGTCCGGTCCTCTTTTTGGGTTCCTCAACCGTGATTTTGCGATAGAGTAAATATCTTATGTTAGGTTATATTTATCGCGCCCTTTCTCGTTGCCTGCATCTGGCTCTAGTTCTAGGCGAAACATAGGTTGAGGTATCTCAATGGTGAAATTAAACAAAAATATTTGCTTCACACGTTTATTTTGTGTTAAAAAATCAGAATTTCTTTGCAAGTCTGGACCAGGTTTACGAAGAATTATTTTTGTTTTGTTTAGTCCCACTATTTATTTTACCTTAACATATTGAAAGTGCGAAATGTGCAGTTAAAAAATATTTTTTGAATATTATCCGCAACGCTTTAATAATTGGACAATGTCAATGCGTTTTGAAATAGAACTCTTTCTTGGTGCCATTTATTGCTTTAAATGGCGTTCCATGCTATTAACTCTATAACCATATTTAGATAGCAGATAATAATAAATTCAGCATTTGATGCATTTGCTTTTTGTATCAATTTTCTGAATGCAAAAAATTAAATTTTTAAGCAAATTTAAAAGATTTAAATATTGAAGAAATTTTATAAATTAAGAAATTTACAATAAACTATCTTTTAACATTTATGCCTGAACGGATGATAAATCGAATTAATTTTTTAACAATTTTATATACAAATTGGTTTGGAAAAAATTCAGCAAGCAGATTCTCAATCTAATGCACTTCAATTATTCTAATTCATCCACATTTCAATTTTACCTCAATAACTCAATTAACAAAGTCACGCATAATTCTTGCAAAATTGGCCACCAGGTGTCCCGATTTTAGAATTTGTTTGTTTTATATAGTTTTTAAAAATAAATGTTTTTTTTTTATTCGAAATGTCTTAATAGGAATAATTTCAGATTATGCACACTCCAAGGTTGTTTGGGGTTGAATTCTAAACTTACAGAAATTACATAAGATTTTGAGTACTTTGCAATATTATTCAAGATTTTCGGTATTATTCGAACGTGGATATCTGAATGCCGGCATGTGTGTCCCGAGAACGGCTTGACCTATGTGGAATTTCGGTCTAAGTGGAAAATTGAAAAGCTTCCGGAAGCTGTACGTCAAAATGATCGGGTACCCCCCCCTACGAATTGACCCAAAACTCATATGTGAGTAATACTGACTACTTTGATCAATTTTTGATTTGAAAACATCTTTAGCGGGGGTAAGTCAAAAATTTCATGTAAAAAAAGGAACGGAAAATCCGGTACGACTGAAATTGCAAATTATATACAAGAAACACGAACAAGAAATGCACCGAACTTGCATACGATATAATTCGAATTGCAATTTCCGTCAGATTAAAATGAAAAGACACAAAAAGTATGCATGTGTAGTACAAGTGATTAAAAAAATCTGAAATGGAAGTACGTTAAACAAAGACAAATGCACCCATACTTTAAATATTAAATATTATATATCTTAGCGAGCTGTGAAAAAGGCACTTCTACATTGATACATAATAAAATAATAATTTTGAATTGTTTAATCGGTATGCTACGTTTATTGTTTAGTATTGCTCATACTGTTGCTGAGTTTGGTTATATGGGGGATATAGAAAACAAAAACTGTAATAATGGTAAACAGATTCGAATGCCATTTTCTAAAGATACGCGCAAGGAAGAAGCCGCAGGGAGACATGCTACCGTCTCTCCAGCTGCTATGATATTACAGTCAAAATAGCGCCTTTTAGTTTAAATCAATCAAATCAGCGATGCCATTTTGCTTTGTTCATATAGGTTGCCGTAACCATTCTCAAAAGTCTAAATATGGAATCTTCAACAATTGCTGTGTACAAGAAATGATGAATTTTAAAGCGTTCAGGGCAGGTTTAGATGATTAACTTAACGGAACTGTACTTTGCTCAAGCTCACGAAGACATGGCTAGACGGAAATATAGTCGGTTATAAATTTCAATTTTCAATTAAACAATTAATGTCGGTAAGATTCGTCCTCCAAATCCAGAATAGAATAACTTATTGACTTTTTAAACCAAAATTGTAGTGTAATTTAAATACTGAGCGAACAGCAGCCGTCTATCTGCATTGGCTTCTCAGGCCCATTGAAGAGACTTGAAATGATTCAATAGTTAAAGGTTTTCACATAATTCTTTTGCGAGTTGAGCGTGAACTCGCCCGTTGTTTTTTATATATGTAAATGATTGTGTTGCGATTGAGTTAGAGATTGAGTTGTAAATGGAGTTGAAAGAGGATCAATTAGGGATTGATTTGGGAGTCAATTTTCAGGGTCACACTTCCAAGATAAGTAAGAGTTTAAAATTTAAAAAATTTAACTATTTTTAGAAATTTTAATTTAAATAATTCCAACAAATTTATAAATTTCGGGAATTTAAATATTTTGGAAGCTTATATTGAAGAATTTTTACAACTTTTAAATTTTCTGAATGTGTAAAATTACAGAAAAATTTAGAAATCCATAACGTTAAAAATGTTGGCTTTTACAAATTTTAAATTTTATGATAAAAGAATACCGAGCATAACTTATTACGAATTGTAGGAATTGGCGCGGAGTTTAGTGTGGGAGACCCGCTTTCCCTTCAAAGCGTTCATGGGTAACGTGGCCTTCATAAATTCCATTTGATTATATTATTCCACTAGCCATAAATTTTAATTTGCTCTGTAGTTAATCTTAGAAGTCGTTGATAATCATCACTCGCAAATTTAAAACTAGAGGCGCACCGCAAAACGATAAAAACGAATTTGCCATTCTTAAAAAAAAAAAAATTCTATACTTAAATAGGTACTTATCATTTTTATGTAACCTTTAACAAAAACAAAAAGAAAACAAAATGATTGCCAACGAAGTATTAAAACATAAAAACGTAAACATTTTTAATTTTATATATTCTGTGTTTCCCAAGGATACTAAATAAAATGTCAAAATAAATTATCCATTCTTTGAAACATGCAACCCATTAATACCATGTATCTTTTGTACCTTAATAATTTCATTTTATTATCATTTAATGATTTACAAAAAAAAAAAAAAAAACTACAACAAT
This sequence comes from Tipula helvola, assembly GCA_963556165.1. NCBI lineage: Eukaryota > Metazoa > Arthropoda > Insecta > Diptera > Tipulidae > Tipula > Tipula helvola. The sequence continues at coordinate 310,653,415 of OY744481.1, forward strand.
AAAAAAATTCCATGACAAAAGAAACAAACATCCCATTAAGGATATTTAACTCGCTCGTAAGCGCACCAGTGAAATAGTGAGATTTTTATTTTCATTTTCTTCTGTTCCTTGTTAGCTGCTACATATGATTCAATAATGTTATTTATGTTTATTTTTTTATCTCTCTTATGTAGCTAGGTATACTATATAGTCTTTTGTATGTTAATTGAAACATGAATCATGTTAAATTGTACTCAAGAAGAACAAAATCAAAACGACGACGACGATAAGAAAACGCGACTTACCCAAAAGGAATGAATTAATAGAGAATTTTTTTTTTTTTTATTTCTAAACCGATCTTACAAAAGACACACAAGAATACGACAAAGAAGAAACACACACAAAAATACATAACAAACCACAAGTTTTGTATATAAGATAACCATCTCTCTAAAATCGATTGATAGAATTTGTTTTAATTCGTTTGTGGGCTTATTGTTGGATTCCCGCAGAGTGGTGACGTATCAATGTTTTTTTTTTTTTTTGTTTAAGGTGATTAGTTTTATGTTCTATTTCTTATTTTGTATTTATACATATGCTATGTCTGTATATGTAACCCATGTAGTATATTGATATAATCATTTGAGATCTAAATTGTTGATGAGACGGCCCACTATGAAGTTAAGTAGATTAAATTCGTCGTCGTAATGGTAACTAAGTTGGTTTGGGAATTTTAGGTTTGCTTGTTTGATAGTGTATGCGCTCAGCGCATTCAGTTTAACATCGAAACCAAGATTTTTTTTTTTTTTGGCCAATAAAAATTAATTTTCTTGTATGTTTTTTGGCTGTTGATTTTATGGTTTTGATAAAACAAAACTTTTATCCCATCCTTGTACGAAACATGTAGTTAAACAATTCGATACAAAAGAGATAAAATGTTTTTTGGTGTTTAGTCTATACTCAATAGTTTCCCATTTAGGTTTCGAGATCATAGGTGGTCAAAATTATTGACTTTTGTTGATTCTGTTTCCATTTTTGTGTAGTAATTGATTTAAAATTAAATTTTGAAGATAAAAAAAAATTAATTAGATTTTTATTAAAGATGCTGAAGAATATAAATTTTATTTTTAAAATGGTGGGAATTATTTACATGGAAAGGAAATGAATTCTCATTAAAGTATTTTTCTGTATTTCAAGAATTTAATTCAATATAGCCATCCTCCCCTAAAATTATCAATAATTATCTAAGATTCATGTTGCCCTAAAGAACCTAGGAAAAATCATTTAAGCATCAATTTTACTGAACTGGTATACAACTTCTTAAAATGGCATCTGAAAATGTGGTTAATTCCAGAAAAGTGTCTCATTTGTGGTTTTCTTACTAATTTAGCTTCTAGCTTTAGTCCGTGAACCAATAAATGCAAAGGTTGCTAATAGGACATATAGTTAGATTAAGATACTAGAGTTGGTTAATCAAAAAAAAAAAAATTTCCAAACTAGTGGAACTGAATCAACAAAAATTTGAAACTGTGAACTGAAAGTTGTTTGTAAATTATTTCTCTGCATGGCGCATGCAGCCAAAATTTAATTAATCAAAATGCTTCCATTAAAAAATCTTACAAGAAACTTCAAGCCAATGAAAAATTGAAACATTATCTATTGAACAGACACTGTTAATCTGGCGACTTTGGCTTCAAAGAAAAATATACGTTCAGGTGGTACTAACAACCATTTACCCATTCGGAATGCAGCTAATAAAATGGAATATTAGGATTATGAATCACTAAAATCACTCAATAAATTCGATCATCTAAATTAAAATGAACAATTTGACACAGTTGTTCCTGTTATTGCTGTTATTTTTAAATATTGACCACCGAACTAGGCTCCAGAGTAGTTAAAATTATCGGAAAGAACAGCTGACGATACAGCATTATTAGCACCATCTGAATTATTCGACAATATTATTGATCGTCTGGAAATGGGATATCTTAAATTATAAAATTATTTCAGGAAATGGAAAATCTAAATAAGTCCAGAGAAAACAGAAGCTATTTATTTTACTTGGAAAAGCACTGTAAGACATATACCTCAAAGAAATTTGATACTGAACAACATTGAAGTTGAGTTTCGCCAATCAATAAAATATCTTGGGATTACTCTTGTCACCAAACTAACATTCCGGGAACAAAGTAGACTGCCATTACAGAATCAAAATCTCTTGTGAAAAGGCTTTTTCCACTAATTAACAGAAACTCTTCCTTAAAATATTTCAAAAACATGTTGAAAACATTTTTTTTTTTAGTTTTACAATAAATTTCCTAAATTTTACACAAATTTGTAATTTTACATTTTTACTTATACCACAAATTTCATTATTTCTATAAATCCTATATATAAAGTTTCTAAATTTTCAAAGTTATATTAACTTTATAAATTATTCAATTTCTTTATTTTCTAATAAACATAAATTCAATAAAAGAATTTAAAGGATTTAGAAAATTTCAGAGTTAAATTTTAGAGTTTAAAGAATTTATAGGATTTATACAATTTATAGAATTTAAAAAATTATAAAATTTGAAAAGTTTATTGCAGTTGTAGATATTACAAAAATTCTTTAAATAAATTAATAATAAATTAATAAATCCAATAAAAGCTTAATGCTATGCATTCTATAAGTTCTAAAAAAATTACACAAATTCTCTAAAGTCCAAAAATTCAATAAATTTCTTAGTTTCTATAAATTCTATAAATTCAATAAAGTTTATAAATCCAATAAATTCTCTTTATAAATTCCATATAAATTGTAATCGAATTCTATCAATTCTATAAATTCTAAAAATTGTATAAAATTTATAAATTCTATAAATTTTATGAATAATATAAATTCTTTAAATTTTGTAGATTCTATGAGTTCTTTCAAGTCTGTATTTTCTATAATTCTACAAACTTAAATTTTTCTTTGGCTAAAAATTCCATAATTTTATTAAATTTATTAATTCTCTGAATTCTTCACACGAGAATAATTATTCAATAATAGATAGACAGGTTCCAATATTTTTAATTTTTAATTTATTTAAAGTTAACATTTCTGAAAATTGTAAGAGAATTTAATCCAGTTTTGAACTGATGAGATGATTGTGAAAAATTCAATCTTCTAATTAGACCGCGGCAACTAGACTGATGGTACCACAATTTTCGTGCTCAACTAAAAGCACAAATATTTATTTTTGAATCAAGTTGGGTACGTTATTTTAAAGGTTTATCCATGTCATTTATGTAAGAAAAATGATATAAGCACCTCAAATGTTTACCACTTCTGGATTAACATACGTCGATCTGATGGTCAAAATGTTTGATAACATTTTCCAATAGGGACGTTTCTATAGCATTTATCTTGGCAATGATGTTGTTTTTTAAGTCTTAGATGGTGGCTGGACTATCAGCGTGCACTTTGCTTTTCAACAATCCCCAGAAAAAGTAATCTAATGGTGTTAAATCGAATGATATTGCAGGCCAATTCACATTTCGGAGACGCAAAATCAAGCGATTTTCGAAGAACTTGTAACGAATAAATGTTACAGGTTTGGTAGTGTAGGGCGGTGCTTTGACGAGGAGTTGAGTTGGGATCAAATACACACTTAATTACCATATGAACATGGGTTTTATGCGTAAATGGGTGATGGGCAAGAAACAAAATTGGGAAAAAAAACATTCTTTTGGATTGACAGCGTGGAAGAGGCAGGACGTGCATGACAAAAAAAAACCACGCTAATATTGTGATAATTATATCCCGATACATAGAAGATTGCAAAGGAATTGAGTGCAAATAAGCCATGGGTGAGTGCGATCGCTGATTTGAGTAATATCACGCGTCAAAAAAAGGAAAAAATCTTCCTTTGGGGTATTATGCGAATAATATATCAATAATAGTTAGCTACATGACATGTGAAACAAATCCGCTAACGTTTATATCGAAATCTAATTGTATGGAGAGATATCGGTGATTTTAAGTATTAAACCAACAAAACATACAAATAATTAAATAATACAGTGCTTCAAAACATAACACGAACTAAGTATCCAATATTCGTGGATAAGAAAAGTTAGGTTGTGTTTAGTAGTGAATTCATATTACGACGGTTCCTGCGAGATTATTACGACGGTTCCTGCGAGATTATTATAACGGTTCCTGCGACGATTATTAAGGCGGTTCCTGCGACGGGTCCAGTTAATAAGTAAACCCAGCCTGGCGGCACGAACATATGGTGAAATCAAATATCAAACAACTACATGTTTTTTTATTAATTTATTAGTATTATTGTTAATATTGGTGTTTGGTTTTCTCTGTATTTTTTTTTTTTGTTGTATTTTACATAATTTCTAATCTTTCTGTTTGTGTGGTAACATTCGACCAAAAGGTGCAGTGTTACGTGAGTTTATTTCCTTTTCTTTTTAGAGTCCGGTGGCGGGTTCGGCGAGCTCAAGGAACTCTTCACAGGACAACGTGGGAGCGTATTTTTAGGTGCGGGTGTATAATATAAATTTTATGGGGATACAAATTTCCCTTAAGTTTCCTTTGGTCCGCAGTGTTTGCGCGGAAGAAAGATTGGAAATTTAATCAAATACCGATATACATATTTACCTATTATTTTTTTTTTTGGTTGCATTATATTGAGTAAAAGTAGAGTAGAGATATAAATATATGTTTTTTTTTTGTTATTGTAGCAGGGTATATGACCAAGACATTGCATTATTTAGAATAAAATATTATAATGTGTTTCCATAATAAGTTAAATATGTGGTGGACCTTTCATATGATGTAAGTGGCCGGTAAGGTGTGATGATAATTTTGGTTTCAGGTACGGCAGCAAATGAAGTACTACGAGACACCGCCAACCTTCACCCACCCCATACTGAGCAATAGCCGACATAAGCTGCAGATGGTGATCGTAGTATGTCTGTTGGCGAAATGGATTTCAAGTCTTGGATGCATGTTGAATTTTTTTCCAGGCGTAGAGCGGTTGGCGATGTGGGAGGGATCAAATTTCCCACTTCCCCAAGTGATTATGGTATCCGGCTTGACTACCATTTCGTTACAAACTTTTGCAATTCGTCGATATTCTCAAGCGTAGTATGGCAAGTTTTTGGCCAGCCAGGCTTTGGTTCATCCACCACAGAACCCATAGCTACTACCGATGGTTGTTTCATTTGGGCGGTTAAAGCGACCAAAATATTCTGTCTTTTCTATAAATTCTACAAACAAAAATTTTAGTTATTCAAAAATTCCATAATTTCTATAAATTTAATAAATTCTTTCAGTTTATAGAATAATTTTTAGTACAATTTACAGTAGGTATATTTTTTGTGAGTTTTACAATAAATTCCCGAAATGTTACACATTTACGCACGTGAAATTTGTCCTAAGTTACCTTAAGTTGTCCTAAGTTGTCCTAAGTATGTCCTAAGTTTTTCTATATGTGTTGGTGTAAAAGTTTCGTTATTATGAATTTATTTAATTCATATTGAAATAATAAAAATTATGCTGAAGTTTAATTACTCTAACAGAAAAAATTTAGAATTTTTCCATGTCTCGTTTAGCTATATGCCTGAATAAAATAACATCATTTTTTAACAACTGAGGTACCCGTGTTTAATATGCATTTGAATGTTTTATCGTATATGTATAAATGATTTTCCGAATTTTCTTGAGAAAATCCTAGGAAGCGGCCACCAAAATGTCCTTTATACTAAGTTGTCATAAGGTCTTAACTATTCAAAAAATATTTCACTTTTGAAAAAAGTAGGGGATTAGGGTATTTAGGACAACCATGTTTGACATAATCTCATATGATACATCGAATATATGTATAAATGATTTTCCGAATTTTCTTGAGAAAATCCTAGGAAGCGGCCACCAAAATGTCCTTTATACTAAGTTGTCATAAGGTCTTAGCTATTCAAAAAGTGTTTCACTTTTGAAAAAAGTAGGGGATTAGGGTATTTAGGACAACCATGTTTGACATAATCTCATATGATACATCGAATATATGTATAAATGATTTTCCGAATTTTCTTGAGAAAATCCTAGGAAGCGGCCACCAAAATGTCCTTTATACTAAGTTGTCATAAGGTGTCATAAGGTGTCATAAGGAGTTTAAAACTGTAAACCAAAAACACTTCACTTGTAGCACTATAACTGTATTTTAACGTTTGAAAACTTTAAATTTACTTTTCACTATAAAACACTTGCTGGTACCAGCTCATTTATATTGAGTTTTAAATTATAACAATATATATTTTTGAAATTCTTGGAAAATATTTCTCAAATCAAAATATTAAATTTGTGATTTTAATATAATAATCATGATTTTAAATTTTTCGTTGAACACCTGCTAGTTGTTTAAAAAAAAATAAATTATTATTTCGAAAAATATTCTTTCAAAAGTAGATTTTTTCAAAAATGAAATATTTTTTGAATAGTTAAGACCTTATGACAACTTAGTATAAAGGACATTTTGGTGGCCGCTTCCTAGGATTTTCTCAAGAAAATTCGGAAAATCATTTATACATATATTCGATGTATCATATGAGATTATGTCAAACATGGTTGTCCTAAATACCCTAATCCCCTACTTTTTTCAAAAGTGAAACACTTTTTGAATAGCTAAGACCTTATGACAACTTAGTATAAAGGACATTTTGGTGGCCGCTTCCTAGGATTTTCTCAAGAAAATTCGGAAAATCATTTATACATATATTCGATGTATCATATGAGATTATGTCAAACATGGTTGTCCTAAATACCCTAATCCCCTACTTTTTTCAAAAGTGAAATATTTTTTGAATAGTTAAGACCTTATGACAACTTAGTATAAAGGACATTTTGGTGGCCGCTTCCTAGGATTTTCTCAAGAAAATTCGGAAAATCATTTATACATATATTCGATGTATCATATGAGATTATGTCAAACATGGTTGTCCTAAATACCCTAATCCCCTACTTTTTTCAAAAGTGAAATATATTTTGAATAGTTAAGACCTTATGACAACTTAGTATAAAGGAGATTTTGGTGGCCGCTTCCTAGGATTTTCTCAAGAAAATTCGGAAAATCATTTATACATATATTCGATGTATCATATGAGATTATGTCAAACATGATTGTCCTAAATACCCTAATCCCCTACTTTTTCAAAAGTGAAATATTTTTTGAATAGTTAAGACCTTATGACAACTTAGTATAAAGGACATTTTGGTGGCCGCTTCCTAGGATTTTCTCAAGAAAATTCGGAAAATCATTTATACATATATTCGATGTATCATATGAGATTATGTCAAACATGATTGTCCTAAATACCCTAATCCCCTACTTTTTCAAAAGTGAAATATTTTTTGAATAGTTAAGACCTTATGACAACTTAGTATAAAGGACATTTTGGTGGCCGCTTCCTAGGATTTTCTCAAGAAAATTCGGAAAATCATTTATACATATATTCGATGTATCATATGAGATTATGTCAAACATGGTTGTCCTAAATACCCTAATCCCCTACTTTTTTCAAAAGTGAAATATTTTTTGAATAGTTAAGACCTTATGACAACTTAGTATAAAGGACATTTTGGTGGCCGCTTCCTAGGATTTTCTCAAGAAAATTCGGAAAATCATTTATACATATATTCGATGTATCATATGAGATTATGTCAAACATGGTTGTCCTAAATACCCTAATCCCCTACTTTTTTCAAAAGTGAAATATTTTTTGAATAGTTAAGACCTTATGACAACTTAGTATAAAGGACATTTTGGTGGCCGCTTCCTAGGATTTTCTCAAGAAAATTCGGAAAATCATTTATACATATACATATTCGATGTATCATATGAGATTATGTCAAACATGGTTGTCCTAAATACCCTAATCCCCTACTTTTTTCAAAAGTGAAATATTTTTTGAATAGTTAAGACCTTATGACAACTTAGTATAAAGGACATTTTGGTGGCCGCTTCCTAGGATTTTCTCAAGAAAATTCGGAAAATCATTTATACATATATTCGATGTATCATATGAGATTATGTCAAACATGGTTGTCCTAAATACCCTAATCCCCTACTTTTTTCAAAAGTGAAATATTTTTTGAATAGTTAAGACCTTATGACAACTTAGTATAAAGGACATTTTGGTGGCCGCTTCCTAGGATTTTCTCAAGAAAATTCGGAAAATCATTTATACATATATTCGATGTATCATATGAGATTATGTCAAACATGGTTGTCCTAAATACCCTAATCCCCTACTTTTTTCAAAAGTGAAATATATTTTGAATAGTTAAGACCTTATGACAACTTAGTATAAAGGACATTTTGGTGGCCGCTTCCTAGGATTTTCTCAAGAAAATTCGGAAAATCATTTATACATATACGATAAAACATTCAAATGCATATTAAACACGGGTACCTCAGTTGTTAAAAAATGATGTTATTTTATTCAGGCATATAGCTAAACGAGACATGGAAAAATTCTAAATTTTTTCTGTTAGAGTAATTAAACTTCAGCATAATTTTTATTATTTCAATATGAATTAAATAAATTCATAATAACGAAACTTTTACACCAACACATATAAAAAAACTTAGGACATACTTAGGACAACTTAGGACAACTTAAGGTAACTTAGGACAAATTTCACGTACGTACACATTTACATATTTTTGTAATTTTACGTTTTTGCTTATACCTACTACAAATGTCATAATTTCTATAATCCTAGAAATTTTCTTTATTTTTAAACTTCTATAAATTTTATGAATTATATAAATTCTTAGTTTCTATAAACTGTGAATTCAATAAATTGTCATAAATTAATAAATTTGTAGGATTTATAAAATTTAAAGAATTGTAGTGTCTTATTGATTTTTTAGACGTTATAGAATTTGTAAAATGTATAGAATTTAAAAAAAAATTTAGAATTTATAAAGTTCATATCCTTTAAATTCTGTAAATTCTACAATTTCTATAAAGTCTAAAAATTTAATAACTTTCTTAAATTCTATAAATTCTCCAAACTCTAAGAATCCGACCGGTAAAATCAAAAAATTTTATAAACCCAATAAATTCTAAACATATTATAAATTCTAAGCAAATTTCAGAAATTTTAATATGTACCTATATAAATTCTTTAAATTTTACGAATTTTATAAATTCTCTCTAGTGTATACATTAATAAATTGTAGTAATAATATACATAAATTCTTTAAATTTTGTAGATACTATGAGTGATTGTTTGTTTCTGTTAAGACTAAAATTTTAGTTATTCTAAAAATTCAATAATTTCTATAAATTTCAAACCCTCCTCTTTCATCTTTTAAATTTAATAAATAACCTTAACCTTATAAATTCAATAAATATTATAAATTCTAAGAATAATTCTATAAATTTTCTGAAAAAATCTAAACATTTAGTAAGCTCGGTAAATTATACAAATTCAAAAATTTATTAGTTATTATAAATCCTGTAAATTCGATAAATCTTAAAATTTCTCTAAATTCTATAAAATTTTTAAGTTCTATTAATTATATGAATTTTATAAATTCTATGATTTCTATAAACTCTACAAATTCTACAAATTTTATAAATTCTGTTAATTTTATAGATTTAAACGGTTCTATGAATTGTTTCAAGTATGCGAGTCCTATAAATTCTACTAACTCAAATTTGACTTTTTAAATTTTTTTTTTTAAATAAATATATTCCATAAATTCTATAAATTCTAAAATAAATTTTTGAGATTCTGTAAATTGTATAAATTCAATAAATTCTATGAATTCTATAAATCCAATAAAGTCTGTAAATTGTATTAATTCTGTGAATTCTGTATAGCCTAAAAATTCAGTAGATTTATAAATTCTATGAATATTATAAACTTTGTAAACGAGACAAATTCTATGAATATTCAAATTCCATAAATTTTATAAATTGTATCAATTCTATACAATTTTTAAATACTCTGAATTTCATAAATTCTAGAAACTTTATAGATTCTATAATTTTTATGAATTTTATAAATTCTTTAGATTTTGTAGATTCCTTGATTTAAATGTAGTTTGAAGTCTGTCTTTTTGATAAATTATATAAACTCAAACCATAGTTATTCTAAAAATTCCATAATTTCGATAAATTTTATGAATTCAAATAATTTGATCAAACATATTATAAGCTTTAATAATTGTATAAATTTCTATAAATGGCAAACTCTGTTCTTCGTAAAATGTTTCTATAAATGTTATAAATATAATAAATTCTATGTCCTAAAAATTTCATAAATTCGATAAATTCTTTGAATAAAAGTCTTAAAATTTAGTAAGTTCGTTAAATTATACCAATCCAAAAAATTATTTAGTTTTATAAATTCTGTAAATTCGATAAATTTTAAAAATTTGAAAAATCCAATAAATTATATAAATTGTTTAGTTTCTATAAACCGTGAATTCAAAAAATTCTCATAAATTAACAAATTTGTAAGATTTATAGAATTTAACGAATTAAAAGGATTTAAAGAATTTTAGGGCCTTACTGAATTTTTTAGACGTTATAGAATTTGTAGAATTTATAGGATTTTAAAAAATTTACAGAATTTTGTAACGACAGCTTTCGATGTCGTTAGCAGACATACTATTATCGGTCTGGTGCGGTATAGGTAGCTGGCTAAACTCAGGGATGGCGTGGGGATTTCCAGATTTAATAGTATGCTTGAATAACCGCAGGAAATCAAGAAGAAAAAGAAACTACATAACTACCTTGTTTACAGGAACCCCAAAACTGAAAACTTAAAATTGAAGCTAAACCGACTCCCAATTACAAGACCCTGCCCCAAAAGTCATCGAGATCCCCTAAATACTCCTACTCACTAATTTTCCTATTCATAACAAATCTCAAACCCTGAAAACAAAAAAACAACACCCATAGACATAAAACCGACAATATGAAAAAAAATCAGCAAAGAAAATTACGAAGGCAGGACTATACGGTGATTGCAACCGCGAAGGCTGTGAAAAAAATGTTATTTAATGGTAAGAGGAAAAAAATATATATATAATGTATTCGCGTACACGAAACCATGACGACAATTAAATTTGGCTCACAAGAAAAATTTGAATTTAATCATAAAGTTTAATTTAACGTTTTAACAGAAAAAAAAAATGAAAAATTACCAATAAAAGAAAAATGTTTAATGGACGTAAAACAAATCAACCTAATAATAATTTACTTTCATTCAAGAAAAATTTTAAAGCAATAAACAATAAATTGAACTTTAATAAATTGAACTTTACTTTCAAAAGGTTTGAATTTACTTTAAATGACCGTTTATATAGCGGGCAAAAAAAAAAAAAAATTTTTTAACTATTATCATTCAGTGGCTCGCAAGATCCAAAAAAAAAAAAACCACAGTACCTGTAATCTATCTGGGTACCACCTCCGGTACTTTCTGGTCTGGAACTGCTCCCAATTGGTGACGACGCAGGTACCCCCACTTTAGCTCCGACCCCGTCCCGCTTGGTTGGCAGGACTGCTGCTACGTGAAGCTCCAAAAGCTTTACACAATGTAATTGGTATTTATTCTTTTATGGTTTAATGAACACTCTGAAGTTTTTTTTCTTTCATAAATTTCTACAGTTGGTTATTTATAGTGATATAACCCAACTGTTCAGACCCAAATCAGCATACACAATTTTTTTTTTTCACGCAACCAATATAGCATCACAATATTTTGATACGCTTAGTTCTAAATACGCGAGCTAATAAACACGTTTCATTCGTGCAGCCCTTATTGCTCGGCCAATTCACTCACTTCACTTGAATTGTTCTCAACACAGAATTAGGTATTATGAAAACCGTAAGGAGTTTAATTTGGATTAATGCCAGGAAAATCAACAACAACCAAATTTATTTTATTATTTAATATTTTCACAATTATGTTTTCAAAAAAAAAAAATATGTTCTTTTATATTTATTCAAATTTTATCAAAACAATATTCATGTATGTACATATTACATCACTATAGAGGCGTTATCACGCAGAAAAAAAATATAGTTGATGCAATAATATTTGAAGAGCATAATGTAATGATTGGGTTTTTTACTGCCATCATGAAAATAAATATCTAGACTCAAGAATTAAAAGGGCGTAAGTCGACTTATGCCCTAATCGACTTTTGAGGATTTTCTATCTCATTTTCTGTTAATACATTTTCATTCCAATTTTTAGGTAATATGCAAGAGTATAAGATATCTTACTTTCTTTGATATTACCTTGGAAATTGGAAAATTAAAACGTATTAATAGACAATTAAACAGAAAATGATCAAAAGTCGATTAGGGCATAAGTCGACTTACGCCCTTTTAATTCTTGAGTCTAGATATATATTGGTTGTAACAATCAAAAAATTTTCTGTTGGAGAGAACATTATATGTTGGTTGGCACCATGTTGTTGATGGGGAACTTTTATTGCAGAGAACATTATATGTTGGCTGGTATCATGTAGTTCTTGAGTTGCTTTTGTTGCAGAGAACATTATTTGTTCGTTGCTATTATGTTGTGCTGAGGAACTTTGTTTGCAGAGAACATTATATTTTGGTTGCTATCATGTAGTTCTTGAGTTGCTTTTGTTGCAGAGAACATTATTTGTTCGTTGCTATTATGTTGTGCTGAGGAACTTTGTTTGCAGAGAACATTATATGTTGGTTGCTATCATGTTGTTCTTGAGTTACTTTTGTTCCAGAGAACATTATTTGTTCGATACTACCATTTTGTTCTTAGGAGTATTATTGTAACAAACGTTGTATGTTAGTCACTACAGTGTAGTTTGTCACCCAATTTTGTTGCAGGAAACATTATATACAAGATGTTATCATATTCTCAGCGCACAACTTTCTTAATTTTAATATGATGGCATCAAAATCAATGTTTTAAAAATAATAATCGAAATAATACATATGGATGTTTAATGAATGATTTTATTCAATAATATTTAAATAATACAGTACCCGCATATACAATAATTTTTCATAAGTGGACATAACTAAATCTTAATGAATAGTAAAAACTAACCTATAAGTTCTAATAAATGAATAAAATCAGTTATTATAAATCTGATTCATTATTACGTATTACTAATTAAAAATATTTGTATTAATTTAAAAATTTAATATTATTTTTCGTTACACAAATGTACCCAATATAATTGGATTCTAATGAGTCCACCTTCACAGAAAAGAAATAGTTCTCGTATTCAATCCGAAAACTATGAAAATGAAAATCAATTCCGTGATTTAAAAGTCTTTGAAGACATAAGTAGTACGAACGATCTATTGAACAAATGTGCCTGATTAAACCAAATAATGGAATATTATCTTCGTATTCACCAACATGTACAACCATACCGGGTTTAAATAGGATATTTTCGTATTGGAGATAAGAAACAGTATAAGTTGAAAGAGCTGAAACTATACCATATTTTTGTAGAGGGCTGTTCATATTATGATAAATTGTTGCAGGGCCTGATTTAACTCTCTCGTCTATAATATCGTTGTAGTTTATGAACAAATCTAGAAGCTTTATTTGGTACTTAATAAAAATTGTTCTAAATATATTAATTTTATTGTTAGAGCTATTGCTTATATTCTTCAAAACTTTATGTACCGATTCAAATCTCATTGATGAGATATGTTTCAAAGGACCAATTTTGCTCATAATGTTTGCGTAGTGTTGCATATTATGAAATTTGGGTTTTAGTGTACTTTTTGTAAGTTTTAAGTATAAACGATTATGTTCACACACCAATTCTTGTAAATGTTCGACTATTCCATCTTGCATAGAATCTGATTCACAACAAATATAAACTATCTGCCTTAAAAGTATGTATAATGACCATTCTTCACATTCAAGAACTAAATCACCAATCATCAATGAGATGCACTTGAAAAAAACTAACATCTCAGAAGCCGATAGCTTCAATTTATTTTTTTTTAGTGAATCTGAGTTTAATATAGGAGGCTTGTTTCTGCTGTATATAGGACCGTAGTTAAAAGTGAGCATTCTGTAATTCAATTGCTCTAAAGAAAAGAATTTATAGTCATTTATAAAACGATTTAGAATAAATATTATTACGTAATGGCAAACCCCTTCCAATAGTTCATGCATGACATCTACGCAATAATTTTGTGTTACGTGAAAATTATTAATACGGTTCCAAACCGAATTTTTTTTCACGTCAGTAACCTTAAAATCATTTAATGTAAGATCATCGTTATAATTCTCAGGATTTCGCATCATTTCAACATTTTCTTTAATACTAAATTTCATAATATTACGATTCAGTTTGCAAAAGCGGCAGTAAAAGTTACTAGAGAAACTCTCTGAAAATCCAAGAATCGTATTAAGCCCGAGATTGTCCCCAAGAATTAATGTAGGAATAATTTTGACCCTATTTAAATTTCTAAGACCATATGGTATTTTGTTTTTGAGTTCAATTCCTGTAGTTTGCAAATAATTAAGCTCTGCGATGAATTCTGAAAATACGCTAGTATTTCCGAATTTTTTTCTATCCTCAGAAAATAATAACATTGCCACAAATATATGGGAAAGTTTAGACTGTAGGTACTCGGGAATACAAGGAATTTTTATATAGACTCCGCCAATTTTCTGTGACCCAGCATGTGATCCTAGAACATTATCAGGCTCAAATTCATCAAAATAAACTAATAGAGGCAAATATAATACACTATTATCAAAGCATTGTGAAAATTGTTCATCTTTTTTGTTCTTCCAGAGTGCACTTTGAATTAAATTATAAGTTACAGCTCGATCACGAGTTTTTAAGGAAATGATGTAGGATATGGTTTCAAGCAAAAAGCTTGTTTTTTGAAAAAGAACACCAAACATTTCTCGCAAAGGCATCATAGCCACGGCAAAATCCAAACTTTTAAGGATAGTTTGTCCATCCGAACTAAGAACTTCTTGAACTTCCTTATTTATGGAAATAAATTGGACTTCTACAAAAAATTGTGTTTTCTTAAGTTCTTTAAAATGTTTATATTCGGATTCTACTAAACTGTTCTTACACAATTCTTCCACAAAGGCCAACACGTCGGATGTCACATTAGAATCGTTTAATTTATTTTGCAAAACCAATAAATATTTTCTATAACAATTTACAATGCTTTTGATAATCTCGTGACTCTTATTTCGGGGAATGGAATCGTTACAATAAGTTCTTAAAATTTGCTTCAACAAATCTAAACGAATATCTGGAAGTGATAACTGTTGAACAATATCCGCGTTACTAGTGCTAGGACGGACATCATTGTTTTCAATATTAGAACTTAGCTCTGCGTTGCTACAATTGGCAACAGCGGCTCTAGTTAAATTTGAGTATTCACTTTCAATATTTCTATAATGAGTTTTCAAATGAAATCTATAGGAATCAAGTCGACTATATTTTCGCGAGCACCTACGGTAGCAGCACGACACCGAAGTTTGGTTTGGATGATAATTCCTTATGTGGCTAATCAACTCATTGATAGTCAAGAATAATTCAGAACAACTAAAGCAATTTATTGAATCCATTTCGGTAATGTATCTAACAGTTATATCTTAAAGACATTTTATTTCAAATCAGCAAAATATCAATTAAAACAAGACTAAGGATAATATTTAGCGGTAATCAAACAAATAAATAAATTCATAATTTTAAAATTCGTACTTAAGGAGAACACATAGAAAATTATTTTCAGTAACCTACGATTCTATCGTAATTAAAAATATGCTAAAATTAAATATGTTTATACTTAATGAAAAAATGCAAGTATTATCCTATTTTGCAGATTGTAGATCGTTGATCAGCGTGTTGATGGAAGGTATTATTGTGTCCCAAGGCGTATTTATTTTAAAAACCAGCTTTTGGATAAACATCCAAACATGAGCACAACGACTGGGATATTTGATGTTCATTCCCATAAAGCAGTGAAAGCAAACTTCAATTGCCTTTAGTGGATTCTCAAACTTTAATCTGTGGCCGGATATATCAACATATGCTAGACAAACGGTTTTGTGAGAATCACCGATGAGATATATTTTAGGCTGGCTTTCAATTTCCAACCGTTTTATTTCTTCTCTTGTTTCGTCGTCCGCTTCGAGAATATTCTATAATAAAAAAACAATGGTTAATTATGAAAAATTGGTGATGAAGTTGAGTTTTTTATTACTTGGCAATATTGAATAAAAGATCTTTGCACTTCAAGTTTACTCGATCGTCTAGAGCTCGGTAAAAGGTAGGGAATTATCATAAGCGTCAAAGCAAGTTTTTAGTCTGAAATATAATTATAATAATTTCAATTATTAATTCATTATTAAAAAAACTCGTTCATTTCAATTAACCTTCGTCTTCCGCGCTCTTAATATTTGCTAATATTTCTTTAACGCATTTATCTTTCAATTTTTCTGCCTTATGAGGGATATAAAATTTTAAAATCAATTTCAAACTGAAAAATAGAGGACATTGTAGTTTAAAAATTTTACTTAATATTTAATTTTGACGACTTACCAGCTCGTGACTTTTTTCATTCGAAAGAACCGCATATTTTTCAAAACATTCCAGGGTTGTAAAGTTTTGATTTTCAAGCTCTTTATGCCTGAAGACATGTGTACTTTTCCACGTTGCTAATATTATTTGCCATTCGGCAGATCCTGATTGCAAAATTTGAAGATCAGTTGTAATATTTGTCTCTTCATTAGCTGTTGTATGTTCTGGTATGTTTAAGTTTCCTTGATTTACACTTGCAACTTTTGGAGAAACCATTATTATAATTTGACTTTATTTTTGCTATAAACTTTGCTAAACTATATTTATATTACTTACTTTGATTGTCCTGCGATTTTGATTTAATTCTTCTATTTATTACTCCTGCTGCACTGAGACGAGATCGGTAGTTATTGTAAGCATCGTATAATTTCCTTTAGCTAGATGCCCTCTTCGAAAAGGAACATAGTACGTTTCTTTTACTTCAAAAGGAAAAATATCGACTATTGACTGCGCTAACTGTAAAAAATCGTCTCTTGTGAGTCTGAAAATAGGATAAACATAATAAAACAGTTAACAAATTAATGAATAAAATGCAATACATAGCAATTAGCAAAGAAATTTTAAAGATACATACATTCTAATTTATGTTTTCATTTTTTTTTTTGATTTTATGAAATATAAAATTAAACAATTCTATGTTTTGAGTCGGCGTAAACAAACTTACATTTTTCATTTATTTTGCTTCAGCACGTGGCATATAACAGCTTTTACAATATTTATGCGCTCGCGATTCTCCAAGGTCCCATTTTGGTATGATGTTAACGATAAATGGACGTTATCTATATTTCTTATATCCTAATATAATTGAAAAATATTTTTATTTCACCAGAATTTTAAATAATTGAAAACAATGATTTACTTCAGTCGTAGGCAATTGAACAGCTGAGTGGAAAAACGTTAATATTCCAAAAATGTTTTTGTCAGAAATAAAAAAATGAAACTTTTTACTGCTTTAACTGTAAGTGGTACAGTACTGTAAAAGTCACTTATAGGAATATATAGGGCTATACTTTGGTGGAATAGTTTTGTTTGCACGTTCAATAGATGCGCTACAGAAATTTAAGTACGATGAAACTTTTAACACATTTTAGCAAATTTTGGAATATTAACCTTTTTCCACTCAGCCGTTCAATTGTTGTAAAATATTGGTTTGTATAAATATAGCGTTTTCGTCTCTAAAGTTGATAAATTCAGTTTCACCAAGGCAGGATATCGTGCGAACTATGGGTTCTGTTATAATAGTCTGGGAATCTAACGCAATCGACGCAGGCTCGTTTAAATCAACTTCCGATTCAGTCGGGGTTAATACTGAAAGCGCTGTTTGACCTACCGAAAAAGCTTTTTAGTGTGTTTTTTTATATACATACATATATTATATTCAATTTTTACTTGATAATTTAATGTCCAAAACAAAGTCTGGTGAAGCAATAAACTGTACAATAAAATCCGAAAAAATCTCTTGTTTTACAACAAAGTCCTGAGAGTACACTGCAATTTCTGATTCGGCTTCCAAATTGTAGGTTTTCCTAACTGAAAATTGTAAATCATATAAAGTTTCATAATTTCCACCGTCTTTCACAATAAAGTGACAATTTCATTAGTGTAAAGTTTTTTTTTTTTAATAATACAATCATACCTGCTTCTACAAATAAATTTAAATCATCTACACCATTAAAAGTTACACCAACAATATCCTTAGTGTTTGCAAAGGTAGTTTTAATCAGTTTAAAACCTTTCATTTTACTAAGCAAGCCCAACAATTTAATATTTAAGAAAAAAATACTGTAATAATAATACCTTCATAAACAAGTTTGGACAATCATAAAATGGTTACTATAAATATAACGTGATCGTTCAAATGTGTTGTAGAACTGTCGATGACATTTCTTGAAAATGTGTTGAACAACTGTACATACACTAACACTTGTAATATTATCGTATTAATTTTGCATGTTAATTAAAATAAATTAGAAAAACAAATGCAGGGGTTTTTGACTAACTGTTTTTAATTATTATAAAAAGAAAAAATGAATCACAATAAATTTATTTAAAAAATGCACAATAAAAAATCACTACTGAGCTCTTCAAGGTTTTAAGTAATACTGAAATGTGTATGAATATCATTCAAGTGAAGTTTGATATTTTCCTATATGAGGGCGCAATGCACATTAACAACGATTAACATATTTGATAAAATTATAATATGGTTAATTGGAGTTCGTTCTAGTCTATCCACGCTGAAACGCATGAAAATGTGATGTAATTAATACATCAAGGAACTATAACTGTATACGCGTAAATCTACTAAAGCCACATACACACACTCATATCTAAATTAGTTTACTTACTTTAGTTCCATATATGGATATTGTATATCCATGCGGCCGCAAAGATGTTCTAACACATTCTTACACTAATTTGTAGGTACAATTCTAAATAAAGTGTACATATTTAAATGCGTTGTTTATTATGATAATCTACACTACACATTTAACTAACAATTAATTATATCACTTTTCTGTTATTTTTTCTACATACACTAACAATATTTGTTAAAAGCAAAATTTAAGTGGTTCTATGACTGGACTCAAAAAACTCTTATGTAACAATGATAATATGTAATTACATTTCGTTTCCTCAACTCAGTTTATTAAACATTTACTATAAGCTGGTAGCGAACATATTATTTTGGATCACTAAACATATTTTTCTTGCGGCAAATTAGAGTTGCAGGAAAAGTCTTACAAACAACTTTAACATCACAGAAACTATAAACAAGCACCAAGTGATTGCAACAATAATAAACGTTGTTTGATTACATTATTGTCACAGTCATTTTAGCTTTGTAGCAACTAATAGTTGTAGTAATAATATTAGAACAAAAATTTAAACAATAATATGATTTCTAAAGTTATTTAATGTTCACTATTATCATTTAGAAAACTACAGAATTGTTGTAATTACTAACTATTTTTACAGTAAAGATACTATTGTATTAAGGAACAAACCTTTTTCGCTGTGATCATTCTGCAACCATATCTTTTCTCTGCGTGATTATAGCCTTAGCATATTAAGATTCTCAACTGTTTTTGATGTGAAAACATCTTTAGCGGAGGTAAGTCAAAAATTTCATGTAAAAAAAGGAACGAAAAATCCGGTACGACTGAAATTGCAAATTATATACAAGAAAAACGAACACGAAATGCACCGAACTTGCATACGATATAATTCGAATTGCAATTTCCGTCAGATTACAATGAAAAGACACAAAAAGTATGCATGGGTAGTACAAGTGATTAAAAAAATCTGAAATGGAAGTACGTTAAACAAAGACAAATGCACCCATACTTTAAATATTAAATATTATCAAAGCAACCTTGATTATACAAGCCATAATCTAAAAAACGAAGCTTTTTTAAGGGAATTAGAAACGACGAAAAAATCAAAATTTCCATAGTAAAACACATAAAACATATGGGAAATCATTTTTTTTCCTAAGACAAATTTGTAAATGAAAACGTTGCAAATTCTTAATTATGATTTCTGGAATATTTTCATAAATGTTTGAATTTCAACATATATAAATATCGTTTAAGTAAATCGTTTTCATTTTCTTGTAATAATTGATTTATTTAAACCAAAATATAAAAAAAGTTCATAACAACAGCATTCTGGTCAAATAAAAAGAAAAGCTTACTACAAATTGTATGCATTAAGTCAATATACATTACATAGATGGCAGTAAAATTTTTTTAAACATCGTAGCAAAAATTGGCACCTGGGGAAATTTTAAGCTCAAAAACTGTAGGAAAAGCAAAATAAATTCTCAAAATATTAAGAACGTGTGATAATTTTGTGATTAAACAATTTTTTTTCGTATTTTTCTGTATAAATATGAGACATCTAACGTACACTAGTAAAACTAAAGATAAATGTAGCAAGTATTATTTTAATTCGTCAGAGCCAACTTTTATGTATTTTTCAAAATGAAAGTTCGAAAAATATATTTTAGAAATAATTTAATTTTAATATTTCTGCAATTAATATTTACTTAATACCAATATACCCTTCTTGAATATTGCTGCTAAAGATATGTAGAACACTTTTGTATAAAAATTTTGTAACATTTTTGCTTTTTTCAATGAAAAACTTGAAGCTAAAAAACACCAGTTTTACTATGGATTCCTATGGAAATTAGTGAAAAGTTATACCACTAAAAAAGCTTCTAAAAAATACGTCATAATGATTATGGCTCTATACTCTAGAAGGCTCTGATATTATACATCTTAGCGAGCTGTGAAAAGGGCACAAAAAGTGCGTTCGTTTGTGGTGAATTAACTGAATTATCTGAATTTACTGAATTAACTGAAGTGATTTGCCCGTTCGTTTGGTATGCTTCACTTCACTTAAAAATATTGAGCTACTGATTTATCTGAATAATAATTTTGCTTGTATAGATAATTCAGATAATTGTTTTTGTTGTTTTTTGACATTATTTTGTTTTACGCATCGAAGAAGCCAGGATATTTAGAGAATTTTAAATTATTTTTCTGTTATAATGGATGACGATTTGATCGAATATGTGAATTTCGGAAATCACGAAGAATTTGCAAATGAGAAAATGTAATGTGATACACAAAAATAATTAATCCTAGAAAATGATTGAGTAACTTTAAATTTTAATTATTTTATAACACAACCCAATTACTTTTTAACAATTTGACATTTTTCTGAATTGTAGCAAACGAACGACCAATTCACTTCAGTAGCTTAATTATGTGAATAATAACTCAATTATCGGAATAGTAACTCAATATCAATTCAGTTAATTCACCACAAACGAACGAGCTTTTATTCATTGATACATAATAAAATAATAATTTTGAAATTGTTTAATCAGTATGCTATGTTTATTGTTTAGTATTGCTCATGCTGTTGCTGAGTTTGGTTATGTGGGGGATATAGAAATCAAAAACTATAATAATAGTAAACAGATTCGAATGCCATTTTCTAAAGATACGCGCAAGGAATAAGCCGCAGGGAGACATGCTATCGTCTTTCCAGCTGCTATGATATTACAGTCAAAATAGCGCCTTTTAGTTTAAGGGTATATATCTTCGAGCAGGTCACAAATAAACTATTTGCGCCTCAAAATCTGCCTACTCGATTGATTTTAGCATGAGTTTTTCAATTGAAATTTATTTTTTTTTGTGTTTCATTTGCTTTTGCGACTGAGTAGTATAAATTTTCTTAACTTACTTGATTTTATTTGCATCGTCAAAAAGTCGGTGGTAACTTTTCTATAATGTTTTTACTACTCAGTCGCAAAAGCAAATGAAACTCGAAAAAAATTAATTTCAATTGAAAAACTCATGTTGAAATCAATCGAGCAGTCAGATTTTGAGG
Organism: Tipula helvola; assembly: GCA_963556165.1. Lineage (NCBI taxonomy): Eukaryota > Metazoa > Arthropoda > Insecta > Diptera > Tipulidae > Tipula > Tipula helvola. The sequence goes on from OY744481.1 coordinate 310,675,437, forward strand.
CGCAAATAGTTTATTTGCGACGTGTTGGAGGATATACCCCTAAATCAATCAAATCAGCGATGCCATTTTGCTTTGTTCATATAGATTGCCGTAACCATTCTCAAAAGTATAAATATGGAATCTTCAAACAATTGCTGTATACAAGTAATGATGAATTTTAATGCATTCAGGGCAGGTTTAGATGATTAACTTAACGGAACTGTACTTTGCTCAAGCTCACGAAGACATGGCTAGACTGAAATATAGTCGGTTATAAATTTCAATTTTCAGTTAAACAATTAATGTCGTTAAGATTCGTCCTCCAAATCCAGAATAGAATAACTTATTGACTTTTTTAACCAAAATTGTAGTGTAATTTAAATACTGAGCGAACAGCAGCCGTCTACCTGCATTGGCTTCTCAGGCCCATTGAAGAGACTTGAAATGATTCAATAGTTAAAGGTTTTCACATAATTCTTTTGCGAGTTGAGGGTGAACTCGCCCGTTGTTCTTTTTTTTATATAAATTTAAGCCTTTACTAATAAATGTTGGTACATGATACAAAAAAAACTTAAAAAAAACAATTTTTAATCAGTATTCAATTGAAATACTCGTACATAGGTATTCACAAAACAAAACTTAATTCAATTGCATTTTCATATTTAGATAAAAAAAATAAGAATTCATACAATATACATAATAATATTATATTTTTCTGTTTTAAATTTTTTTAAGTTGAGTCTAAAATCCATCAACTGTTCACTTAAAAACTCCAAACTTGACTGTCCCCTTTTTTTATTCGCCAAAAAAAAACTTCCAATCTACCTTTGTTTTCTCGCGATGAGATAATACACCAATAAATATCTCAACCATTAATCTCTATCACAGTTCTCCCGCTGCCGCAATCACGACATCACCACCAATACATTGTCAGATCAAGTGAAGAAACAATAATCACTCTCACGATAGACCATTCTAGGAAATCGCCTCACTCATTTATCCAATCAGCGTGCACCGCATGTTAACCCACCCAACATCACAAATACCGATGCAGCATCTCAATTCTCATTAACGATAAATAAAACCCCCTCGCCAAGTATCATGCTAGTAAAATATCCCATACCTATAATTGACACTGACTATCACCAGTAGTCATTACGGAGTAACAAAATTAATTGAACTGGGCTGGGCAAACCCGCTCACCCGCACCAGACCAACCGCATCAACAACACTGCCTATTACGCAGCCGAGGAAGGCGTTATTAGAAATTTATAAATTCTTTAAACGTGTCATTGTAAAATTTCTATACATTTTGTAAATTCCAAAATTTCTATAAAGCCTAAAAATTCAATAACTTTCTTAAATTCTATAATTTCTCTAAATTCTATGCATCCGATCTTTAAGTTCAATAAATTGTATAACCCCAATAAATTCTAAACAAATTTTAAATTTTAAAAAATTTTATAAATTTTAAAATGTCTATAAATTCTTTCATTTTTCGAATTTTATAAATTTTCTATATAGTTTATACAAATTCTATAAATTTTATGAACTCTATAAATTGTAGTAATAATATAAATTCTTCTTTTCTTCAAGTCTCCTTTTACTATAAGTTCTTATAACTAAAAGTTTAGTTTTCTAAAAACTCCATAATTTCGATAAATTTTATAAATTCTCTAAATTATACCTATTTTATAAATTTATATTTTTCGTTAAATCCTACAAACTTTAATAAATCTATAAATTCTATAATTTCTATAAACCATCCTCTTCGTAACAAAATTTTATAAATGTTATAAATACAATAGAGTAAATTCTATAAATTATAAGAATAATTCTATAAATTTTCTGAATAAAGTCTAAACATTTAGTAAGCCCGTTAAATTATACAAATCCAAAAAATTGTTTAGTTATTATAAATTCTGTAAATTCCATAAATCTTAAAAATCCAATAAATTCTATAAAATTTTTAAGTTCTATAAATTCTACAAAGTTTAAGAATATCATAAATTCTAATATATTTATGGACTCTATAAATTCTATAAATTTTATGAATTTTATAATTCTATTAATTCTATATACTCTACAAATTCTACAAATTTTAAAAATTCTCTATATTTTGTAAATTTAAACAGTTCTATAAATTGTTTCAAGTATGTTAGTTCTATAAATTCTACAAACTTAAATTTGAATTTTTTAAATATATTCAATAAATTCTAAAATTTCAATAAATTCTTTAATTTCTGTAAATTTTAGAAATTCAATAAATTCTACGAATTCTATAAATCTAATAAATTCTAAATAGACTAAAAATTCAGTAGGTTTCTAAATTCTATAAATTTTATAAATTCTATCAATTCTATATACTTTTTAAATTCTATGAATTTCATAAATTTTAGAAACTTTATAGATTCTACAATTTTTATGAATTTTATAAATTCTTTAGGTTTTGTAGATTCCTTTCATAGGGCTCATATTCTGAGGTATCCGGGTATCGGGTACCCGGGTATTTTTCGAAATTTTTAACTACCCGAATACCCGGGTAGTTGCTTCGGGTATCGCGAAAAAATGATAAGCACCCTGCAAACTTTTCGTGTATCTCTTCAATATACATATCAGAGCACTCTAAAACAGCCGTTAGAAACAGTATTTTTTCAAAGCACATAGAAACTCGCAAAAAATGTACAACTTATTCTAGATTACCAGACACGGTGGAAATGGAACACACTTATTTCGACAATCAATCAATTCCTAAAATTTAAATATTGTATCTCTAACGCAATCGATGAATTCGGCGCCGAAAAAAGTATCAACAAGTATCTAGAAATATTAAAACCTCCTTCTTGAACCATTTATGCTAGCGCTACAAGAACTGAGCAATGAAACGCGACACTAATAACAGCTGATGACACGGTTTATTTCAGCATTCAAAAAGCATAAGGAGATTAATACACTTCTTTCTCAAGAACTGTTTGTAAATTTGAAAAGCAAAGTTAATGGGCATCGTTAAAGGAAGTAATTTCATTGTTACTATGTTTGCATCACGGCAGTTATAGAATGTATTTCGCATCAAAAGTTTCAACAAAATAGTTGGCTAGTCAGCTTTTATGACGTTTAGCCTGGAAACAAAACAACATTAGAATAGCCGAGCAAGGAGATAAGCGGATCTAAATTTAGGATAATTTACACGAATTACTACTTACTATAAATGCTGCATAAACGTCTTGTGAGCGGTTGTTTTCAGTAGCGGGAAATAAATTCGAAGTTACTTAGCCATTTCAAAATTGTTTGCATTTAATGGCTTATTTTTTAAAATGTTTATTAATAAAAAAAAGTGAAAATCTGCCTTTATTGAACATAAATATATTTACATAAGTTAAATTGTTAGAATTATACTCATTTTACCTGTTTTCAATAAAAGAAGTGTTAAAACATGTTTGTCTAGTTTTTATTTTTTTTTTCGGATAACCCGGGTGGGTACCCGGGTATTTGGCTAAATAACTACCCGTTACCCGGATACTTAATTTTCGGGTAGTTTACGAGCCCTAAGTTAAATGTAGTTTCAAGTCTGTCTTTTCTATAAATTCTATAAACTCAAATCTTAGTTATTCTAGAAATTCCATAATTTCGATAAATTTTATGAATTCTCTAAATTATACAACTTTTATAAATTCAAATAATTTGATAAAACCTATAAGCTTTAATAATTGTATAAATATCTATAAATTTCAAACTCTCTTCTTCGTAAAAAGTTTGTATAAATATTATAAGTTCAAGAAATTTTATAAGTCCTAAAAATTTCGTAAATTCTATAAATTCTATGAATAATTCTATAAATTCTCTGAATAATGTTTAAAAATTCAGAAGGTTCTTTAAATTATACCAATCCAAAAAATTATTTAGTTTTACAAATTCTGTAAATTTGATAAATTTTAAAAAATCTTAAAAATCCAATAAATCTATAATTTTTTTAAGCTCGGTAAATTCTACAAAGTCTATAAATAGAATAAATTCTAATATAATTATAAATTCTATAAGTTTTATAGATTTTATAAATTTAATAAATTTCATTATCTCTGTAAAATCTATAAATACTATAAATTATATAAATTCTGTAAATTTTATAGATAAAACGGTTCTACGGGTTCCATAAAATATTTTAATTATATTTAATTATGCGTTGACGTATGGTATATGTAAATGAGTTTTGCGAATTTCGTATACCATTTTAAATATTTCGGTTTTAATTAAATTTTTGATATAATATTCGTTTCAATTCTGTATTTTTTTTTTATTTTAGTAATAAAATATAACAGAATACCATAAAATACATGAAAATAAACAATAAAATAATTAATAAAATTTAAAAATACATATTGACATTTAAATAAGATTATTATCTTCACAATTTTATTTATTTTGGTTCTTTAATTAAATTAAATGATTAATAAAATTAGCATAATTGTTTAAATTTTCATGCATACATTTTTCATGATTTTAATAACCAAATTTTAGATATACATGCTTAGATTACTTTCTGCCAAATTTAAAACGATTAAGCTTGAACAAAATATCTATAATATTCCATTTCGTTCTCCAGTAAAATGTCATCCTCCGTTATCAATGCTCAAATGCTAAAATAAAATAATGGATTAAATTCTATTTCTTCTAACAATCGTTGTTTTCGGGATTTCATTCCGAACATCAACTATACCATGCCATTTGCGTAATGTAAATTGAGTTGCTTTAGTTTCAGTGCAATATCCTCTCTTCAGTAGCTCACAAATGGCATAGAAGTTTGCTATGGTAAATTATTCTTAAGTTGTTAATGCTATTCTGATCAAGTGGTTGCAATATGGATGAAGTATTGGCAGGAAAGAACTTAGCTGTAATATTTTCATCATAACTAGGAAGCAGTTCTAAATTACAATGGCCACTAGCTTTATCTAATAATAAAACTACTTTTGCTGGTAAGTCTTTTTTAATTAAATATTTCTTAACTTCTGGAACTAAAACTGTATCGAACCATTCTTTGAATAATGCTAATGTCTGCTATGTATTTATAGATGCACGATAATTTAGTGTTGTTCTTTACCATATGAAGCATACTGTCTATAGCAGACGTCATGTCTAGAACCTTTTGCATATTTCTAGTAATAAATCAAAAATCTCGTACAATACTGCAAACTGAATGATTAATACACAGCTAATAATTAAAAAATTACCAGCCCCTTTAATTGATGTCCGTGCTTCCCCGGATTGTTTGGTGCCCTTTTACATCACAACCAAGTGCTACATAGATCCTCTTTTACTTTACTGAGAGGATCTGTTTCCTAGATTATCTGGTGAAACCTTCTTGTCTCGGGCCATGTAGACTGCACCCACCAGACTCTGACAATGCCAACTTTCAGGTTGACCACAGTTAGGTCAAAATTGCTGAAGAGATCTATAATCTTATCCAGACTTACTTGACTATACAATTTCATTGTGAGATCACATATCCCGTTTTAAATAATTCAAGATTGTTGGATTAGAAGTACGTCCTCTAACCAAACTCATCAGGTTGTGAATAAGAGCTGCCGCATCTCTGATATAAACAGCGCATTATATTGTCTACTTACCTCCACGAATATTAAATTGCGGTACCTGGGAAGTGCCCGGGGGCGGTACCTGGGAAGTCAACAACGACTCGAAATTAAAGTTAATAATTAGATTCGTTCTATCTTGAGGAACTAGGGATTCCTTATTGATCACCACAATAGATAATCTAAAGCCCCATTTGGCCTTCTCTTCCTTTTCAATCTTCTAGTTACCGGGTGGAAGATTGGAATTCTGGTCTGCTAGGAATTCCTTCCCTTTTGATCGCCTCACGATTTGCGCTCTACCACACCTCGCTCACTTTGAGTATTGTTTTTTCGTAAAGATCAATTGATTTCTGTTTTATGCACCCAGTTATCTTTGTGTGCCCTTGATACCATCCGACATCTGAACAGGATGAGGAGTAGCGCGTGCTGCGTTTTCTCGTAGAACTTCTTCTTGAATCCTGTCAATGATGGCTGCCACCTAAACCTGCTCCCTCAAAACGACACTGAGCAGTTCGGGTCTGTTTACCTTGAGATCTTACTCGGTAGGCTGTCCCTCAGTAGTAGATGGGCCTCTAGCCTTGTCGTTGGTTGGCATTGGTCGCTTTATATCTTAATACGAGCCATTCGCCGTCATATAGTGTCACCCGCCTCACACTTAGTTCATATATACCCACCCGATTCCATTAAAAACGTTAATTTTGAAGCAGCAACATCAAAACCTTATTAATATTTAAAATTTATATTTGAAATACATTTTTAGTGCTTAAAATACTTGCCTAAAAATTTGAAATTTTCTAAAATTTTAGGAAAATTTGATAATACAATTTTACATCGTTTAGCTGTAATACCTGTGTATTTAAAAACATAGAATACATTTCATGTATTGTCATGTGATTTTTCACGATATGCACGCCGAATCAATTAAAGTGGTTCATCTTTTGAATGGTCTTCCGGTTTTAGCAATGTAAAAAAGTCGGACATTTTGATCTCTGGTTTTAAAGTGAGTTAAGTAAAATTCGGAAATTTATCTTGAGTATATACATATGTGTTTGTATATCAAAATTTTGCATAAGATCTTGATTTAATTTGGAAATGTTTCGCTATATAATTGTTAGAAGTTTTGGTAAAGGTATCTCAATGATCAGTAATTCAAACTATTTATAATAAGATAGCTTATTAACTGTGCCATAATAATTCACCCTTTCCTCTCGTATAGGCTGTAACCATTACTAAACTTTAAAAATGGTCGCCTTTGTATTTTTATTTATCTCTTCTTAACAGCAATTATAAATAAAAGGATCCACTCTCAATTGTACACCAAGCCAGGAAATCAATTGTTTGCACGTAACTGATTTTGCCTCAATTTTTCAGCACTAAATAAATAAATTGTCGCATCCACTTAAAATATCCAACCCATTCTATTATTGAACTCAAGTCAAGGATAAATAAATCGAATATCTATAGGGTATATGCGGATTTATCAAGAGGATTTAAAAAATTGTTTGCTATTCCAATCCTATAATTGTCAGTTAATTTGCAGTAACAAAAGCGCGCACAATAAAATAAAAAACGTTTTTACCTGCAATTAACAAATCTAAATAGCAGATCAATTTGTGAATATGTGTATGGGTTTCTGTCTGTGCGCACAGAAAAGAAGACAAAACTTTAAATAAAATGATTACTTTTTGACAATTCAAAATACAGAAGCAATAATCATTTCATTATATTGCATCACTTGTCGTCCTCAAACAATACGTACAATTGTACATACTCGTACATACGTACATATTTACATGCAGTAAAAAAAAATCTCATCGTTTTAAGAATTCACTACACTACAATACACAGAGACACAAAAACGTCTTAAGAAAAAGAAAATGATATCACTTTATTTATCAAAAATCGTACAGTAGAATATCCATTACAAATCTCATCAAAGACAAATCCCGACACACAACTGAAGTAAAAACCAAAACGAAAAACAGAAAAAAAAAAGATTCATACAAATTTTTATTCCTTTTTACTTACGATATACTTACGATTACGATGAGGCATAATAAGATGAGAATTAATAAGAAAACGTAAATCGTAACAAGACTTTTTTTTTTCTTAATTTAATCTTTCTTATGAGTAGTGTACAAATTTAAAATCCATTTGACGCCATGGATTTTGTGCACACAATATGTACGAGTATGTATGTATGTATACACACGACATTATAAATTCGCCTCGGTTTTTTGGAACCGTATTTCGGACCCTAACATATTTATTTTAATGTGCGTCCGTGCCCTGTTATGTAACAGTAAGTTATCAAATAAGTTTGCGATATTACAAATATGTATATTGAAGTGCAACTTTTATTGAGAATCATTTAATTATTTCAGGAATTATATTTCTGACTTCTTTTATTCCTTCAAGAATCTTATTCACTTTTCAAAACAATCAGACTAAAACACAAAAAGTTAAGAATGGTACTGGAGGTACTTTATTATTTAGAAACAATGGAATATGGTACCATTTCTATAATTATTTAATAATTTCTACTGATTTATCTTTAAAATGGGCCAAATTTTATAATTTTCGGATAAATAGTTTTTTTTCTATAGCAATAAATACAACAACACGTGCATGAAATTTTTAAAAATATTTGACACTCTGTAACTTAAAAAACAACCACAACAAAAAAAAAATTATGTCCCATACAATTTTTTTCTTAATTATTGCTACTCATTCAAAACATAAAAATCATAAAATTAAAACATGACTTCCAAAAAAAAAAATGAGATTTAACTTATTTTTGACCTTATCTTACTTTTCGTTTTGTTTTGATAATTGCTAATGCCAAAATTCAACTTACCTCAGCTCTCACTAAAACTCGTTTATATCATCTTATATTCGATAAGTAACGGTATTTAATTTATAGCGGCTGTGTATTGTATAAAGTGAAATATTCCTGTGAGTTTCAAAATGGCTGCAAACAACTGTAACAGCCGTTAGAAAAATAATTTTGTCAAATCTCGTCAAAATTCGGGAGGGCAAAAATTTAAAACTTATTTTAAAGGATGGGTTAGGTTAGGTTAGGCGGTCTACTAGGACCAAGCATAGACACTAAAAGGTCCTTAGCCATACCATGATTTAAAAATTTTCCTCCAACTCATTGAAACCACTTTCAGCTTGCAATGAAGCGCTGGATACTCCTGACGTCCATCCTGCTGAGCTCCGTCAGATCGTTGAAAAGGGATGCCTCTAGAAAATTCAGTCTGTTTCGTGCCAAACGAGGACAGGTGCAAAGAAGATGAAGTACTGTCTCTTCCTCCTCTTCGTCCTCGCAACTACGACAGTAGTCATGTGAGAAGAAACCAAGTCTACTCGCATGTCTGCCTATGAGACAGTGCCCCGTAATCACTCCAACAGCCACACTGATCTGACTCCGCTGAAGTGAGATCAGCTGTTTGGATCTCGCCAAGTTCAACTTTGGCCAGACCTGCCGAGTTATTACGCATGAGGTACTATTTGACCATCTGTCATTCGTCAACTTACGGGCTTCCTCCTGAAGCAGCAGTTTACATACCGCAAGAGACATTTCAATATCCTTTTTGCTGTTTGAATTGTGGTCCGTTGTACCACGTCAAGCCAGTTAATCGGCTTTTATATTCCCCGTGCTAATGAAATGTCCTGACACCCATATGATATGGATGTTGAACTGATCTGTCATCTCGTTAAGAGATGAAAGACAGTTCTGGACTACTTTCGACGTGAGAAGGTGTGATTGAAGCGCTATAATTGAAACCTGACTGTCCGTATATATGCGAATATCACAAGTCGATATTACATTATACCTCAACCAGTCCAAGTCTTCCTTTATCGCAGTTACTTCAGCTTGAAAAATGCTACAGTAGTCAGGGAGACAAAAGGAGAGGTTTAACAGAAGTTCCTCGTAGAACACCCCAGCCCCTACTCTTCCATCCCGTTTTGAACCATCAGTGAAGAAGTTTAAAACTCTTGGTTCCAAAACTGCATCCAACATCCAGTTCTCTGGATGGGATAATATTCCGGAACTTTCTATCAAAAGATATAGTGACGGGACAGTATAGTCGGTGGTCTTGGGAAGCCCTTTGTTACAAAGTATAGATGAGTGCCCTGTATTATTGCAGGTCCACATTAACGTGGATTTCAGTCGTTTGGCAGTGCAAGCTGCCCACTGTTTTCCCAAGATATCTAGAGGAGTCAGATATAGCAAAGTCTCCAGTGCCAGAATGAACAGTTCGGCGCGCAATACGGAGAAATTAGTCAACAGTATCGCACTCGATCACACAAGCTTTTTCATTCACTGAAACGCTTGTTCCTTTTGGTCCACATACGTGGGAATCGCTGAAATAGTACTTGTTCTCATAGTACATGAGACCAAGTGATTTACCCCCTGTAATTAAAATATGATGTACAATTATGTAATAAGCAAGGACATAGCGCCAACAAGTGTTATTCTTTAAACAGCAGATCGAATTCTAATTCTAATAATCCACAAACTTCAAATATAAAAAATTCTTATCAAAATCAAAATGTTACGTGGACTCAAAATCCAACTAATTTCAGAACCAATACAGCTAAATCATTCGTGAATGTACTGTAGGTATTGTCATTGAAGGGGTCACCTTATCAATGATTGCCTTAAAAGGAATAAAATCAGCTCTGAGCTAGTAAATACAGTGTCCAATTCTAACGATGATAATAAAATAAATTCGGAAAACTTAAGTGTACAATTAGTGTCAATTAGGAGCCAAGCACGTCTGGTCGAGTAGACAAGCTCTAAAATCGTGCTCTTTCCATACTTTCGAAGTCGATCAAAATATTAACAGTTCAAATAACAATACTAATTCTTTTTCAGATCTTTTAAATTCACAAGGTTCTTTTACTGATAACAGTTCTTGCGAATTATCTGAATTTAGTACTCGACTAGTAAGTCGTATGTTTTTATTTTGACGAATATATTCTTAAGTCAAATCCGTCTAAGTTTTTAATTGACACAGGTGCTGATGTAAGCATAATTAAGAAACAATATGTTCGTCGGTTTGCGAGAACAGTGACACATCTCAAAAATGGCCAATTTTGAGATAATAGGAAAAAATCCTTTAAATGTAACAACCTTTTATCTGGCATAGTGTCACTTCTAAAATACCCATAGTTTTCAATAGATGTGACGTTGAATTTGATGAATTCAACTATTTTACACCAAAAAAAAAAAATTCAAATCGATTTACTGAAAAATATGATATTTTGAGATGTGTCACTGTTCTCGCAAACCGACGATATGTATTATTGGTAGTAATAAATGTTTTCCAAACCTCAAATGTAATATTAAAGGTATTACTTCTCATAATATACAAACGTTAGCATTATGTAAAGCAAATCTTTCATTCGAAAATTCCCCTCCTATTTCTCATGCGTTCCATATAGTACCAGATTCTTTTTCGTTAGATTGTACAGGCATTATAGGAAAGGATTTTCTCGAAGCTAACAAATGTAAAATCGATTATGCCAAAAAGCATATTTAAATTTGGCCAAATCCGTCGAACCAAATAATTTTAAAATTTTTGAGAAGCTATATACCAGATATAATTATCCCAGCACGTGTAGAAAAATTTGTTAAAGTGCCATTCAACGTAGTTCAAGATGGAGATTATATTTGCGAATCCCAAGAAATTGAAAAGGGTGTGGTTTTGGCTGGATCAATAGTCAGTGTACGAAATCGTAATGGGTTAGTTTCTATTTTAAACATGAATGATTCGAATGTAATAAATAGCAATTTTTCGATTAGTCCACAATCAATAAACAACTATGACATCTATCTCGCTAATCAGTTATCAAATAAAGACGCCCTAGAGGATCGTTTCAAACTATTAAATTCATTAGTTAATACAGACCATCTTAATGACGAGGAGCTGAATTCTATTTTAGAGATCTGTAGGAATTTTAATGATGTTTTTTTTCTTATCTGGTGATCAACTTTCTACAACATCTGCAACATATCATGAAATACCATTAATTCCAAATGATCGTCCAGTGAAAATAAAACCTTACCGAAAACCTCATTCTACGAAAATTGAAATAAATACTCAAGTCCAACAAATGGTAGACGATGGTATAATTGAAAATTCTTTTAGTCCGTGGAACTCACCATTGTTAATAGTCCCTAAGAAATCATCCGATCAAGAAAAGAAATGGAGAATCGTAATAGATTTTCGACGATTAAACGAAATGACTGTAAATGATGTTTATCCATTACCGAATATAACGGATAATACTCGATCAATTAGGTCAATCCAATTATTTTTCGACATTGGATCTAGCTAACGGTTACCATCAGATTCCCCTTGCTCTAAATGATGTCACAAAAACCGCATTTAGTACCGAGCGTGGTCACTTCCACTTTTTGCGTATGCCTTTCGGTTTAAAAGGAGCACCGGCTACCTTTCAAAGGCTCATGGACACGGTTCTTTCGGGATTAAATGGTATTCGATGTTTCGTATACCTTGACGACGTGGTTGTTTACGGAGTGAATTTAAATGATCACAATAATAAATTAATCGATATTCTTTCACGCTTTCGACAATTTAATTTAAAATTACAAGCATCCAAGTGTCACTTTCTTAGAAAGGAAATATCTTATTTAGGGCACACTATAACTAATAATGGTATTAAACCTGACCCTTCTAAAATAGCAGCTATTGAAAATTATGATAAACCTACAAACGCGAAGCAAATTAAAGATTTCCTATAGGACTCTGCGGTTATTATAGAAAATTTATTGAGAATTTTTCAAAAATCTCTGAACCCTTAAATGCCTTACTCTGGAAAAATATTAAGTTCAAATGGGACGCTTTCACAGAAGAATCGTTCCACAAATTGAAAAATCTCTTAATAAATCCCCCTATTCTGAAATATCCGGACTTTTCAAAAGAATTCACTGTAACAACAGATGCAAGCAACAATGCTGTAGGGGCGGTTGATTGCCCTATTTTATTTGCTAGTCGCATTCTAAACAGTGTCGAACATAATTATGCTATGGTTGAAAAGGAGCTATTAGCCATTGTTCGGGCCGTTCAACGATTTAGGCCATACTTGTATGGTAGACATTTCGTCACTCAAACGGACCACAAACCTCTGATATGGTTACATAAGAGTTCAAATCCTACATCTCGCTTGATTCGTTGGAGAATAATAATGGATGAGTACGATTACAAGATTGTGTACAAATCTGGTAAAACAAATGTGTTAGCAGATGCACTCAGTCGTTCCGTTTCTCCAGATGACGAAAAGTCGAATTGTAAAGATATGGCGGTAATTACGCGCTCTCGGTCACAAGCTGTTACTCAAAATACTTCAAACAGTCCTTCTTTATCTATTACCAATTTAAGCAATTCCAAGGACATTAGAAATACCACCATACCCAATGTGGTTAATTTAAATCGCGATAATATTATTTAAATTTCTGATGAAAGAGACATAACCCGTGTTTTCTATAGGAATTCCACACGAGTCCACTTGGCGGCCATCAGGGAGCGATGCGTACTTACAAACGATTGAAATTAAATTATCCGCAAGTGCGAGTTATGCCAGAAAAATAAATTCTCACGTTTGACCAAATGCCCGTTAAAAATAACAGCGACTTCGAATTCGCCGTTTTCGAAAATCTTTCTTGATATTGTTGGACCATTGCAAATTACACACATAGGCAGTCGTTATTTATTAGCCATGATAGATGACTTATCAAAATTTTCAATTGCAGTATGCCTCGAATCTCAAGATGCTAGTGCGGTTGCAAAAGCTTTTGTAGAAAATTTAATTTGTAAATTCGGTTCACCTACTAGTATTTTAACCGACCTGTGGCACTATTCTGGTTTTCCCGGGGAATTGGAAATTGCGAAATAATTTATTGTGACTTGTTTTAGTGTATTTTGGTATCATTTTTTCCAAAGCATACTGTGGCGATTGGTATTTTGTTCAAATTTTGGGAAAAAATAATTCCATTTTCACACTACTGCCTACTGAGTAATTCCCAACAAAATTTTTAGGGGAAAATAAACAACAAAATTACTTTGAAATGGAATTATTTTTTCCCAAAATTTGAACAAAATACCAATCGCTACAGTATGCTTTGGAAAAAATGATACCAAAATACACTAAAACAAGTCACAATAAATTATTTCGCAATTTCCAATTCCCCGGGAAAACCAGAATAGTGCCACTGGGGTGCGATTCCGGTTCAGTGATAAAATGATATGATAAATTTGAATCGGTGTAAACAAAACAAAAAGCGAATTTATTGTTTTTCGTATTATGCCTACTTTGAAATTTAAAAGTTTGAATTTTATCAAAAAGTAGAGCAAAGGCAAAATAATTATTCATTATGCTAGGTTTACAGCACGACACTGTAATATTGTATGAAGTATTCTACAAGTATTCTACACTATAAGCTGCAGTTGCTATATTTAGGTCATTCAATAGATGAGCGGTAAATTCAGACATTGCTTCTACGAATCTATTTACGATACCTTACCTTCTTACTAATAAATTACACCGAAACGATAAATATAGAGACATACAAAGCATCAACATAAAAAGATGATAAAATCATAATAAAGTTATTTATCTGATACTCACTTATTATGCTAGTGCATATATACACAGCAGTATGTTCTCTTTGCTTCTCCCAATACAAACATTGTGAAAGAATTTGTATAGTTTGCGACAAATGAATTATGAAGTACCAAAATGTTTTTGAAGGTTGGCCCCCGATGATAGCTTTTATCCTTGGTATTTACGTCTGAGCTCTATCAAAACCAACCTAATCAGCGAAATAGTCACAAAAGTTTGATTTGATTGGATTAGAGCACGAATGTAAATAGAACTAGGCCCTCTAGGGTAACAAAACCTTTCTCATAAACCAATTTTTTTCTTGTGCTGTCGTCCGATTTGTAGTGGACATTCGATCTAAATTAAATAACCTGATACTTTGGAATTCCTTATTCAAATAAATTATAATATTAAAAACTTGCAAACTCCGAAAAATGGATCTCGATATTCTTTCAAAGGATGCTTAACGTCGTTATCGGAATATATTCAACTGATGGGTTTGTTAAAAAATCCCAATATTCTTTTAATTTTTCAGAAAGCATTTCAGAAGATAAAGGTGGTAATACCACAGAATATAATATATATACAATTAATTATGTATAGTATAAGCGACATTGGACCGGCCACAAACAGTTTTGCCCCTACCTGTTTTTCACGTGTCGAACGAGAATTATTTTTCGAATTCCAAACACTCAGTTCGCTTAACAACAATTTAATATTGACGAATCTTCCTTCGCCAACCTGACGTGGGAAAAATTAAATCGAAATTCTTACACACAAAACCCGCATTGTGTACTATAATGTAAGGCCAATAAACCTAGCATTAATTCTTCTGAAGAATTCTTAAATACTTTATAAAACCATGCTAATCAGATCACAGCACCACAAGCTAAATTAATAAGATGTTGTATTATTTTTATTTTGCAAAATATTTCTTTATAGTTTCTTTAAAATGTGTTAAGACTTTTTAAATTTCCTAGAGTAGATTTTCCGTTAATTTTGAATTTGCAGTTGCTCAATTACACAAATTATTTAGACCTAAAAAGTTACTGAGAGAAAAACGTTTGTAGGTACACAATATCCAAATGCAAACACATATTTATT
Source organism: Tipula helvola (assembly GCA_963556165.1). Lineage (NCBI taxonomy): Eukaryota > Metazoa > Arthropoda > Insecta > Diptera > Tipulidae > Tipula > Tipula helvola. The sequence goes on from OY744481.1 coordinate 310,690,739, forward strand.
ACATCACCTTCCTTAAGAAATAATTTATTTGGAAACTAATTAAATATTTTCTACATACTATATTTCAATGACCATTTTTGTATGTGTACAAATTTTATCATTGGAGACAAAAATTTTCATCGACTAAAACCAGTCTGATAAATTTATTGAATTTGCTTCAAATTCATCATTAATTTATCATTCGTCGCTTACTTGCAAATGCAATCGCAAAATACAATGTATAACAATGATATAATTTTATCAGATTTCATTATCATCGAACCAGAATCGCATCCTAGTGTAATAAGGCATGCATAATTTTGTTTTAGGCAATGAAAAAAATTAAAACGGATGACTAGATTAAAATGAAAAGTTTTTTTATCATTTAAAATTATCACTGAACCAGAATCGCACCCCTGGGCAGTAACTTTATGAGTGAAATGTTCATAAAAGTTTGCAAATTTTTGGATATAAAAAAATATAATACTACGGCTTACATTCACATAGGACTTTGGGTGAATATTTTAGAAATTACACTCAATCCGACCCGTTAAATTGGGATCAGTGGATTCATTTTGCGACGTTTACATATAATTCGACTCCCCACTCCTCTACTGGATTTATGCATTTCGAGCTAATTTACGGATTCAAGCCAAACATTCCAAGTTCAATCAAACGACCTCAACAGCCAATATACAATTACGATGATTATTGTGAAGAATGAAAATATCGGTTGCGTCACTCTTGGAAAGTCGCTAAAGAAAATTTATTGAAATCTAAAGAACAAGCTAAGGAAATCTATGATTAAACAATAAATAATCCCAACTTCCAAGTTGATGATCAAGTACTACTAAAAAATGAAAACAGGAGTAAACTTGATGCGATTTGGTTGGGTCCATATAAGGTTGTCAGTATTGATTCTCCAGAAAATTCTACCATAAAGATTAACAGAAAAAATGTTGGAGTTCACAACAATCGTTTAAAAAAATTTATTTACGAATAAATTATCATGTTGATAATTCACTGTTATTGATAGTTATGGAAATATATTGCTTTAGACAAATTTTTATATTTTTATTTTATTTTTAAATACAAACAAATAATTCGATTATTCTACGTTTGTTACTATCATATTATTAAATACAATTAATTATTTGCTGTAAATTTGAATTCATGAGTAGTAAAGTTTCTTAAAATTGAATTTCTTTATATAATATTTTTAAAATTAATTTGAACATTCCATTATAGTTACATTATATTATATTATAATTTAAAATTTAATTATTTTAAGGTTTATTAAATTATCTTACTTTACTTCTTTGATAAACCACAATATGGTTTATCTTTTCAAGGGGAAAAACTGTATAAATTTTCTCCTCATTATAGCTAATAAATTAATAAACCTTAATCTGGTTTTTCTTCCTCTTCCACAACTACCAAATTATATTGTTAACCGAGGTTAGTTGTGAAGAGCAAGAATAACCAAAAAGCATTATTGTTACTTGTGCTTGTACCAAAAACAACACATAAATAAAATTAATAATTCATAATTCTGAAATAATAATATAAACGAAAAGTGTAATTCATTAATAGAAATAAATTATAAAATTATACAAATTATTAAATTAATAAAAAATTAATTAGAATACAATTAAAAACTATATTTCAATTGTGAATGTATGTGTGTGTTGGTCATTTCACCTAATCCAAAATTACCGACGATACGGATTTTTAAACGCTTAATTACTACAAGTGGCAATTGCGGTTCGTTACAACATTGGTTTACCACAGTGGTAATAGCGATCAATGCATAACAGTATGACTTGTGAAGAGACAATCGATATTTGACTACTTGGTTATGGTATGGTTTTTTCTGACAGATTTCGCAACACTTGTCGCAGTTAGTGTTGATGAATTTTGTTGCGGCGTTGTGGAGTGCGACATTAGCAAGTCGAGAGTTCTGCTCGTGGGGTGTCTCGATAGCTCTCGTTACGGCGTGATGAAGTGCGTCAATAGCAAGTCGAGAATTCCGATCGTGGGGTGACTCATTAACTCTTGCTTCAATCTTTCGTTGCTTCTTGGGTTCGCTTACGTCGTTTTTCTAATCTTAAAAATTTTACTGACTTTGATTCTTGTTTCAGTTTCTCTTGGCGTTTCAGTTTTTCCTTTCCCAGTCGACGCTTGCGTTGTGTGACCGGCTCTTTGCCCATTTTTGGGCCGAAAATTCTGTATACAACTTCTTGGGTTTTTATTTAATTCAACACAAAACAATTGACACACTCAGATTCAGATTCAAAACATTTTTATTTACATGAATTATATACATTTTTAGTACAGATTGGTGTTATTTTTATCTACAGTAACCCTGTGGGTTTTATGTTAGATTTATGAGTTTGATTGTTTTTTACATTGAGTTTTAGCATAATGCTTTTTATGAGATGCAGAGCTTTGCTCGGTTACTTAAAAACTAACTTAAAACTATGCTTAAAACTAGGATTTTATAAAATTATCATATAAAAGTAAAAAATGTTAAAATAATAGTAATAATAAGGCAAATATATACATAATAATAAGAAAGATCATGATTTTCATCATGCCTTTGGTTTAGCCAAGCAAAACCAACAATGCATTTACCAGCAGCTAGTACATGTGCGCTATTTCGTTTAAGAACATATTTTGGTCTGTTTTTAGGCCATCAAGCCTTTTCTCCAGGAGTCTGTGGACGAAGTCACCAATGGTCTCTATCTCCGCTGTCTCGTGTAGCTTTGTGTTTGACGTCTGCCTATACTCTGGGGGGCGGGGCCAACTGTTAAATACAAATCTTAGTGCTTTGTTTTGAATTTTTTGTAAGTTGTTTTTTTGGGTAGTATTTGTCAAGTCGTACCAGGCAGGGGCCGCATATGTTATAAGGGGTCTGATATAGAGTTTGTAGATAATTAATTTATTGAAATAGTCTAGTCCGCTGTCTCGGTTTAGAACCGGAAACAGAATCCTGAACGCTGCGCCAGCCAATTTTTTAATGTTGCTTACGTGAATTTTGAAATTTAGGTCACTAGCCAAGGTCACACCCAGATACTTTACTGACTCAGTGGCTGTCACTATTTGTTTGTCTATCACAATGGGCGTGGCCTTTTTCAGCTCGTTCTCGTATCCTTTTTTCGGATAGAAAAACATTAGCTGTGCACTGAAAAAAAAACATACGCATATACAATAAAAAAGATTATTGTTGCAATGAATTTTTTAATAACTTGGATCCTTAAACTTTGTTGATTGATTGAATAAACTCAATGTTATTAGTTTAGAATAGCATTTATTAAAAGCTAACAAATTAATATATCCAATGTAACTATTTATATTTTTTGTCAAAAAAAATTAATAAATTTTTTAATTAATACAACGCAACACAAAATTATCATTTTGTAACCAATTTGGTTGATCTTGCAACTTTTTATTGAATCAATGTACTAATTTAATAGAAGTTTCACTAAATGTTATGCTATGGTTTATATTATTGATGAATTAATTAATTAATCTTACTAATATTTATGAAGCAAAATGATTGATACAACACCTATATTTATTAATTTAAATAACTAATTCATTGGCACAATGTAATAGATAATATTGGATTGGTAACCTCATTTCACGATGTATGAACTTTGTGTTTAAATCAACGAATAAATTAATCAAAACTGTCGCAACAATGATTGGGGGGAGGGGGTTAATATATATATATATATATATATATATATATATATATATATATATATATATATATATATATATATATATATATATATATATATATATATATATATGGGATATTATGGTTTTAAGGGTAATGTTTAAAACGCTTGCTTTAATGTTCAACATAATTTTTTTTATTTTCAACGATATTTTCTCTTATTAATTAATGATTTTCATAAAAAATATCCAATAAAGGAATTCACAAAATAACAAAATAAACCAAAATAAGAAATTAAACAATAAATTAATGTTGTAAAATTAAACACTTAAGGATAATATCGTCCCTCTAGTAAAACGATTTTATTTTAAAAAGTTTTTTCGAAAAACATTTAAATGCGAATTATTTTAAAAGTGCTATTTTTCTTATACGCTGTTTCATTACTAGAGGGACGATATAAACCTAGGTACTAATGTCATTCAATGTTAAAAAATTTTTAAATAAAGATAAATTGAATTGAATCTTTAATATTTAAATATTAAATAATACAATTTAGATAAAATAAAACTTTATAATAAAATTAAAAATACTAACAACCAATAAAAATACTAACTTACATTTTCCAAAATTCAACACTTAAGTATATCATTTTAAGTTACAATAAGTAACTACATAATTTTTATTTATTTATTTATTTTTTATTTCGGTGCTAAGTATTTCATTCAATAAAACATTAACATTCGTATTTTCAATTTTAGCTATTTTTATGCCATTAAATAGTTCCTGTACAAAACAATAGCAATTTGTAGCATCGATAGGATACTCCTAATTGAAAACATGGAGTATTTTGAAGTATATGTCCATTGCCCGCAAAATATTATTGAATTCGAATCGAACACCATACACAAAGTCTCACTAATTTCTTCAGCGGTAGTAAATTTTGTAACCGCCTTCTGGCCCGTGTTGGAGTTTGTTACCATCTTTTTGTTGGCAGTAAATAGCCATGTAATGCCCATAGCAACAACGAAAACGAGTCCAAATGATCTGTAAATATATAATTAAACATCACATTATGTTAATGTTTTTAATATATTTATGTCGAGTTTAGGACCAAAAAAACTGACGTAAATAAAAAAAAACTGCACTAAATCAATTTCTACTAAGTTCCGGTTCTTATTTCGTCGCTTCCAATTAAGAGTATTACATCTGCAAATCATTAATTTTTTTGGAGGGATGTGTCAAGTTTTTAATGTTAAATTTGGCCTAATTTTTTTAAATGAAATTCTTGCCACACTTTTTGGGAAGGACTTTATTTAAAAAAAAATTAAGTCGAAATTAACATTAACAATTTTAAGGCCTCTCCAAAAAACTAGTGATTTGCAGATGTAATACTCTTAATTGGAAGCGACGATTTACGCCAGTTTTTTGTCCCAATACACTCGACATAAGTAAAGTTAAATTTTAGTGTAATGTTTCACTTACTTTTCGAAATATCATTCTCCCTCAATTTGCGTAAACATGGAACAATACCCCTATCTTTTTCGTTTCCTGGTTCTGATAGAAATTTTTTAAGAGACATTTTGCATTCCGGCATTTTAGCAAAATCTCACTAGTTTCTGCAAATAGGACCTTGAAATCCATGTCAATCTGGAAATAAAGAAACAGTTTGTTAATTATTATTTTAATACTTCTGCTAATTTAAAAACTTACTAAACGATATCCCGGAATCTGTTTGTAGAATAGATATTTCCCAAATACTGCAGCGGTGTTGTCTATGTGTAATGGCAAGCTTGCATAATGCGGGCAAATTCAAATTTATATAAAATATAATAAAATTCAAATTAATATTTATTTCTACCGCCATGAAAAATGAAAGTTTATTCAGACAACCATTTACTGCCGTGCTAAATATATTTTATCTAACTACATTTTTGGCTAAATTTAATATTGATGCCAATATTTGATAGCTAATAATAAACGTTTCATTAGAGTTAAACAAAAATAAATAAAAACGGGAGAAACGCATAACAAGGAAAATAGTTTTCATTTTTGCTTAAAATTCACTAATTTCAAAACTTTAACATCGATTCAAAACGCATTTTCCGTAATTATTTAAAACTTGTTTAGTACGGCATTATTATATATGTACGTCGATTTTTCCTTTCTAAGATCAGGAAACATGTATTTATATTTCATTTCAAGCACTTTAAATATAACACTGTAACAATTTTTCGCTTACCTGAATAATTAAGTCTGTGTTTATACATTATATACATATCTATGTATATGGATAATTGGATATTAACATTTTTTATATTAACTTTTTTCACATAAACACCTTTTCAATTAAACGCTCAAAATTGAAATGAAGACGAACGTGATTATTAGACAAATAAGACAGCGAGGACCTCGATTAGATGAACATGACGCGGAGAAGCAGAAAATCATTACAATTTTAACACTACAGCATCATTATTTCAATTAAAATTTTAATGTTGTTAACGTAAATATTTATTAACTTTAATAAGCTTCATTGAATGCATTACCTAATTTATAAAATTCAACAAATAGTTTATAAAGTAATTAAAATGTTATTATTTGATTAATTTTTCCTTTAACGCCATTAAAATATTTATTAAGTTTATAATTTTGTTTATTATGTGTATCAAGGTTAAGCAGGTGGATTTTTTTATAAAATGTAACAAGAGTATTTTAACATATAGCATTTTTGGTGCAATTTATATTTATTTTAAATCAAATTGATACTGACTGATACTGAAGCATACAAGCTATATTTTATCAATTAAAATGAAGATCAATTATTCAAAAAATAAATTTCCGCTTTTAACAACTTTTCTTGGCTTACATAACAGTCGGTATTATCTTAATAAGAAGAAGTGAGAAACCGAATGCCCACTGCATGATTTCAATTTTCCTTTCCTGCAATCACAAAACGAAATCATATTTTTGAATATTGGAAACTAGAATGAAAACAGTCTAGCCGTCCATTCGTTGAATTGCGTCTGTAAAATACTGACGCTAAGACAAATTCATGAGACGCAAACAAAAAACTGATTCAAGCAATATATTATAATTCTAGAGTGGTGTGGTACGATAATGAAACATTTATTTACGGAATTATTAAGTACAAGTTCGAAATTAGGTTAAAATCTCATTCCAATCCTAACTCTGAATTTCGGTCAAGAATACCATACCACCAGACAATTTATTTGGACATTTTATATACAAATCAGTTCAGATAATTCGTTTTTATTTTTGACTGAATGAAATTTTTATATAATTTAAGAAATATGTTCTAGCATAATAAGGAGTTAATTCGCAATCAAAACTAAATAAGTGCAATATTAAAACAATAAATACTTTATCGATTCAACGAATTATTCTTTCAGAAAATCATATAAATACGTATATTTAATCTATTAATCATTTAAGTGAAATAAATTGGTTTTTACTAGTTTTTCCTTATTAACTTAGTTTATAAAGTTGTTAAAACTTTTATTAACTTCCCTAGATTTCAGGATATCATAGAGAAATCCGTCAATAAATGTCTATTAATTGAATTGACAACCCGGTTATTAATTTATAATCGTGATTATTTTAGAATTAATGTGACCAGTTAATAAATTCATTGGCTCAAAGAATTTTTCTTCCGAAAAATTTAATGAAATGGATTCATTGAATTATTTTTTTCAGTGTGTCTTTGCTGCATTTATTTCTATATTCCAGCGACTGTAATACGCACTGAGGGTGTCCAGATATTTCTGCATTCTGGTTGTACATTGGTATTCGCTTCGGCTGTATGTGAATATTGTGGTATCGTCTGCGAAAATTTGGAGTCTCGTCTCAGGTGTTGCTGGGATCGGGATGTCATGAATGAAGAAGATGTACAGCAGTGGACCTAGGACCGAACCCTGTGGCACTCCCGCCATTGCGCTTCGTATGGTCGACTTGTTACTATTGTTGATACTTACAAAAAATTTCCTGTCTGTTAAATATGCTTTGATTAGAGACGTTATAACTGGAGGTACTCAACAGGACACCAGTTTATATACTAGGCCGTCATGCCACACCGTGTCGAATGCCTTTTTGACGTCCAGGAAGACACCAGCCAATTGACACACTCGTTAATTGAATCAATATAATGAAAAAATCAAAAACCTTGGTTTATTGATCGAATTGTTTTCTTCTGAATTTTTATCAGGTCTTCATTGAAATACTCTTTAAATTTTTCCATACTATAATTTTGTATGCATAAAAAATCAGCATACTATGACGTCGGTTTATTGTAACGATCTCGAAAAACATAATTTAAAGCACCATCTGGAGTCAAAATATATCGCAATATATTGAATATTGTATTGCTATCTAGTTCTGAGCTAGGTTTAAAGTTTCAAGTCTCTAGCTCATCGGGAAGTTAGTTTAAAATCGATTTCAAAATTTGTACCGGACAGACAGACATATTACAAGAAAGCGAGTTAATAATAAAAACGTTATAAAATAGAAGCAAATTTAAATAAAAATCACAACTTTATAATCAAGGAACTTATCTTTTTCACTGGAGTTTACATGATGCTTATTTTAAGAACTTCTGCTTAGTAAAATGAGTGAAAGATTCCTCATTATCATGTAAAATGTTCTCAAATGGGGTTTCAAGTAATACACAGTATACTTTTAAGAATAAATGTAGATTTATGAATTTGATCAAAAATTTGTTCAACCTAAAAATTGGATCGAATAACAGACCTGTATAAGATTAATAATTTTGCTCTTAAAATAATAAAAAAGTGAATAAGATTCACAAAAATTAATTAATTAATTTTTCACTCGAATTGAACACTACCGTGAAACTGGATTAATCAAAACACTCAGACTAAACACCACCATTCAACATTTCACAAAATTTAAACAACAAACCAATCATGTTGCATAAATCTTTTGATTTACTCAGTGCTACAGATTCAAAACATAAAAATCATAAAATTAAAACATGACTTACGGTCCGAGATAAAGAATTTGTGATTTTACTTATATTTCTCTATTTAAATTAAATTTTGTGACATAAGTTTTAATCATCATCCATCAATTAATTTGTACCGGGTGAGTTTGGACGGTAATTTTCTATCTAAGCGATGTTCATGATATCGCTTTTATAGAAACTGGACAATTTCCATCGAAACTTAACCGGTAGCGGATTTCATGGGTTCGCCCCTTTTCAATTTGTTTAAGTGATGTTCTGTAGGACTACAGAAACCTTTATTGATAAAATAATTCAAATTAGTTAAATTATATTCCATTCAAATTTTTAATAGATTCCCATACTTAATACCTTCAGTATATTAACAATAATTGTATATATGTAGGAATTTTTCAAAAAATGTTATATCCTGCCGGTTTTATTATGACACATCCATCATAATCATAAATGTTTACACTATTGTTCTACCATCAAACTAATGTCTAACGTTTGTCGACAAATAACTGCATTTCAAATGCAATTCAAACGCTTTGTTAATTTATAATTGATTTCACTAAAGCTCTGTTAATCTACATCGTATGTACGGCTGTACACGTATGCATACCACAAATTATGACACAAATTACTTATGACTTAGTGGAAACATAATTTATGTTTTTTTTTTTTTGTATTATGCAAATTATGATTGATTTCAATTGGACATATCATAATAGTATGTACTATAATACATTGTTGTGTCTGTATCTGACAAACAATTATGACAGAAATATTTGTATAATGCAATTTCATGCTGATTTTATTTTGCTAAGGAATTTTCATTTTTCCGCATATTGTGTTGTAGAAAATAATCACTGAGAATTCGAACCCAAAAAAATTACACAAAAACCTTTCTATATACCTATTATGGCAAATAAGGCGGTCGTCGGTCATTCGTATATCCGAAATGTTTGTCTGTTTACATTTACGTACAGTAGGAATGTTAACAAAAAAAAATTGAACAATGCCCGCAACAACAAATATTTTAGATTTGTCTGTGATATATTTTAGGATTTTTACCATCTCTGAATGAGATGGTAGGAGAATCGATAGGCAGCTGTCAAAATGAAAAATGCAGGATAATTTATTTGTAACCGTTTATTTATTTGTTTTCAATCTATAGATTTTAGAAAAAGGAATTATTTACTTTTCTGATCCCTTCGAATTTCTTTTTTTAAATTCGTTTTGATTCGTTTTGGTGGTGGGTTGCACATACATATATACTAAAGAAGGGGTATTTTAGTTTTGTATCTGCGAAGGTCATTTTAACTATATGTGTATGTCATAAATTATACATTTTCTTTTAGTGTATTCGTCTTCTTTGCAAGGGAACATGTACCTGTCACATTATATCACAATTTATTTGTTTTTCCGTAGTGATTATCAGGCACACGGTTAGGTCTTTGTATTTTAAAATTGATTGGGCGTGAAACAGCCCGGGACCAATCTTTATAGATTTATTAAAACGATAATGCTTTAAAGGAAGGATGCGAATATAACATTGTTACTGCTCTAGCAAATATGTGTTTACTCAATTACTATATTGTATGCACGTTCCATTTCAATCTAATTTTTACTAGATGAACACATTTTCCAGGTTTTAAATAATTTAATTTATTACAATCGAAATTTTAGGATATTCTGTCCGATGACTTAAGTTGGCATCTGTGTGTACGTAGTAGCCAAATCGAGGAAGTACTGGTATATTCCTGTAATAATGTGCAGAATTGCTTCATGCTAGCTTACAGTACTGACATGAATTCTGCACAACAGAAGGTTATAGTTGTGTTCATCGTGAACTGATTATGGTATGATACAAAATTAATCGATTACTTTTATTTATTGACTTGCCATTTGCGATTTGGTTCTCGATTTGGTTTAGTTAGTAATGGTAGAAATTTACCCAGTTACAGACACCTAAGTAAAACAATAGTTAGTAACGCAATGTCAATACATTTCTAATCTACTTTAACGATTTATTAAAAATGAAAATTGCTTTTTCTGAAATGCCATTTATTAGTTTGCCGAATTAGATTTCTCGTTACTTCGGAAAATCGAATGGAATGTTGTTCCATTTAAACTGGTATTTTTGACTGTAGTGCTTCATTTGGTCTGCTACTGTTTCGATGTGTAGATCCCGATGTATGTTTGTGTTACGTATATATATCAGGGTGCATTTGCTATATTATTTTTAGTATCCTTGACTGCATTCGATGCAATTTTATTATGCTGGAAGCGCAAGCAGACTCCACAATTGAATGCCTTACGTCCAGATAGGTTTAAATAGTAGCCTATAGCGTATTGAACGTTTTATCATTAACAGCTGCTGAATGTTCTGAGATGGTTTGTCCAACTTTAAGTAAACAGAGACACATTCGCTGCAGCTTATTAGAATTCATCCGTTAGGCTTGATACTGCTGCATCAGTTACATGTTTTATTTTTAGCGGGATGTTTAAAGAACATTCTTTGCGTGACGTATGTATATGTGCTTGAAATCGGTCCAATTAGTATATTGATTCATCAGAAAGCTTGGTGGCGATAGTTTTAGAACTTGCTTGTTCAGTTTTATTAATACCGGTAAGTGATCACAAGATAGATCCTAACAAGTTTCGGCCATTACAAGAGGTCTAGCTATACCTTTGTTACACAAAAATTCAATAAGGTGGGTGGCCAGTGGACATGTGATTTAATGTTTCGTTTTCCAAACATTCCCACAGTTGTTTTTCTTTCTGAGATATTAGTCTGGAATCCCATTGGATATGTTAAGCGTTGTAGTCACCTCCCTCAAGGAATTTATCTCCCAGAGGTTTGAAGTAATTTGCAAACTGATGTGTTTTCACTGAATGTTTCGGTGGACAATAAACTGCAGATATGGTTCATTTCCCTGTCCATTCCTCCAGACAGATGCTAGTTTCTTGAATATGCTCCTCGCTATATTTCTGGACTTCATCTTGTCTTATTCTTTTCTTGATAAGGATATCAGTCACCCCTTTATGCTTGTCCCATTCTAGCGTGGCGTCATAAAAGGTGTATGTGGTTTCAGAAATCAGCAGACGAACTCCATTTCTCCCTCGCCAAACTATGCAGAAAAAACTGTCAAAATAGTGGCGACACATCGTGTATTTACTAAAAATTAAAGTAAAATTTTAATTCTTAATAAATGGTACCGATCGGCAACAATTATGTATGAAAGACAACATCGGCCAAACGACATTGGCCGCACGCTTCAATCTGTCCGTTAAAATTCAGGATGACACCAACCTTGGCACAATTGCCCCTTTATTCCACTAATATGGAATATTAACTCATCCTTTAGGTCTTGAATTATTGTTGGTTATTGGCATAGACCTTACTTTTGAGATAACCCCAAAGAAAGAAGACCACGGGTGTCAAATCTTTGGGGACTTTGGGGATGAAACAACATATCGTTCACATATCATCCAATTCGGGCCATAAAAAGAAGCAATTATTCCATGATGCTGCAGAGAAGCAACTATGCCAGGACGCCATCCCCAACCTGAACAAACACGTGCCGCTGAAGCCGTGTTGAACGCTTGGTCGAGATGGCACACAACTACCATCGAGCTATAAGCATTATTCAATAAAGAAACCAAAATCACTCCAGCGCAAAAATCCCCTATTTACCAATCACACGATTAAACTCCCATTGACCCACCCTTTAGCAAATTTCAATTTACCGCTTTAAATTTAAAATTATCAACGATAAATTGAAATTTTATTTTAAAAATGTCAAAATTTTACCTCCCAGTAAATGCACGATATTCTAGCCATCGTCAACCAGAACACACGGCTTTCACCACTTTAACAATTCTCCTACACAACCCGGCGGAAAAGGAAAATTCGAACTGTTGTACCGGCCTTAGCCGCTCTCAAGCAAATTCGTAAGAAAATAATTCATGTTTGTAACGAACTTTTAGACCCTAATTGGATTAACCGAACTTCTAATTAGAACCCTGGAACATTTGCTAATTTATGTTGTATTTAAGCAAATGTTGTTTGTGGCATAAATGTTTAGAATTATTGTTGTATTTCTATTAAGATTTTCTATTAGACCTATCAATTGCGAGTACTGTGGAAATTTTTTTAGAATTTTCTCATGGGGTCGGCATGGTCAAATTTCACCGTAAAATTGTGAATAGTATTTAATTTGATTTTCACAATTCACCTGATTGTTTTTTCAATTCCTAGCTGGCACCAATCTCCTGATTATTTTTTGTTAGAACTGTCACTGTCTAGTATCCCGAAAATTTTTCAGAATATTTTCATGGGGATAGCATAGTTAAATACCAGCTACAGTCTAACAGTCTAACAGAAAATCATCATGAGATGGCAATAATATAAGACTGGCAAAAATGTTCAGTTGAATTGCGAAAATTTAAAAAGTTCTCCTTATACGAATGTTCTGATAGTCTGTCGTAATAAATGTTGCTATCATGTAAGGACTGTATCGAAAAGAAAGTAGCCACAAAAAAAAGTCATTTTAAACACAAACAAATAATTAAAAGCAGGCTTCTAATTAGAAAATTTTATGTTTAAAATATTTGAGAAATTATTTTCTAAATACATTGCGAATTTTTAATTTGATGCCTTTACTTAGATTCTGCACAGTAGTTTTATTAATTTGTCTGGTTACTTTGGAGTAACCTTCTGGACCTTTGTAAAATGTTCTGCTAGTTTACCATTATTTTTCAAGTAACGCTTCACAATTGCCCAATATTTTTCATTTGGTCAAAGTTCTGGTGAATTTGGCGGATTTTACTGTTTTTCCACAAAATTGATGCAGTGCCTTTTTAACAGCTCCAAATTTATAATGGGCAGTTGGACGGTTTTAACATGGAATTTTTTGTTTTCACTTTGTGTCGGAACTTTTTGTTTCTTATATGTCTTCAAGTCACGCCTTATTTTACCCGCTGGATCATTCATATGCTATACCACCCACATAACTCTCTGACAGACATTGATTTATTTTTGCGAATTTCACTCACAATTTTGGCTCTAATTTGGGATTGCTGGGACCTTGTTTTCGACCGTTTTGCCGGAAATCCTTTACCGTACCATGTTCCCCAGACTTATTAATTATTTTTTTCACTGCATTTTTACTTATATTTTCGCGCTTAGCTAAATTTCTAAACGAAACACCGTTTTAAATGCAAAATTTGTGCAAAGTACGTTTGGCGGGACACTGTTTTGAGATCCAAGTTAACACCACCATTAATGTCGAGTCAACACAACGTGCCTATGAGACACGCGCAAACTTGTCGAATCAACACAATGTGTGTTGTGTCCGGTTGAAAGATGATATATTTTTTATAACATCATTTTTAAGTAATTTTCCATGCATTTATGTGTCGAATCAACACAACGTGTGTTGTGTCCGGTTGAAAGATGATATATTTTTTATAACATCATTTTTAAGTAATTTTCCATGCATTTATGCAATGTCAACTATTTTTATTGTATAAAAATATAAAATATTTTTGTAGTTTTTTAGTTTTAAGTTGTATCTTGAGAAATAAAGTTATTTTTTTGAGTAAACTAGTATAAAACTCGTTAACTGGCGCCGAAACAGGGACCAGTCGGTAAAGTTATTATTGTGAAAATTTTTTTTAAGAGTGTAGCAAATACTATACTACAGTGCTTAAAAAAGTGAAAACCTATAGCAAATATTATACTATAGTTTTACCACAGTATTTAACAAGTTTAAGGGTGTAGCAAATATTAAACTACAGTGCTTAACAAAAAAGTGAAAACCTATAGCAAATATTATACTATAGTTTTACCACAGTATTTAACAGGTTAAGGGTGTAGCAAAAATTAAACTACAGTGCTTAACAAAAAAGTGAAAGTCTATAGCAAATACTAAACTATAGCAACAAATATAGTGCAAGTGACAGTTAAAACGTACCGCAGTAAGCCGATAGTAAATATTAACACTAACAGCCAAAAAGGAAGACTACGTACCGTCCAGAGCACAATCGACTGGTCTCAAGTGTACAATCACCCGGAGTACACACAAAAAAATTGTTGGAAACATTGAACCACATTTTATTGGCAATGAAAATCCAACTCATTTTAATGTAAGTTTTAATAATAAAAGTAAAAGTAAAAAAGCAACAATATTTTTTTTTTTTAACAAATTTTAATAAAAATAATAAAAAGTTAATACAATTATAATAACTAAAATCTGAATATTAAACAAACCAATTTAATAAAATGACGGAACAATTAATTCAAATTCAAACCGCCTTGCAACACTTAACTGGGGCCCTGAACGCCCAAATCGAACTAACACAAAAAATCGAGAGACGACTCGAAAAATTAGAAAACCCTGTTATCCCCGTAACAACAACGACATTGGTAACACCAAGAAATGAACAAGACCTGAAAGATATTAGCAGGCTACCTGATTGTGTAAGAGAACTGCAGATATTCGATGGGAATCCAACGCAGTACATCTCATGGGTACATAATGTAGAAACTATACTACGCGATTACAACATTATGCGAGATAAACCGATTTACAGAGCTATACTTCAACAAATAAGACAAAAAATTCGAGGCAACGCCGACTCCGCTCTAATATCCTATAATATTTTTGATGAAGAATGGACGTCAATAAAGAAATGCCTGTCCCTTCACTATGCGGATAAAAGGGACCTCCGTACGCTAGAATACCAGCTCAGCAATATAACACAAAAGAATATGACAGTGGATGAATTTTATGCTACTGTTAATCACCAATTCTCACTAATAGTCAACAAAATCAAAACGGAGGATTATTCAGCCGAAACAATCAATGTTTTGGTTGACACATACAGAAATAGAGCATTAGACATTTTCGTCCGGGGGCTGAATGGAGACTTATCTAAGATGCTTATAATTCAAAAACCAACCACGCTACCAGAAGCATACGCGTCCTGTCTGGAAATTCAAAACCTGAATTTTAGAAACTTACCAATACACAAAAAAAATGTCAACAACATGGTAACAGCTCCAATAAATCAAATTACACATAGCAACTCACCAAATCTGCGAACAAATGATGGCATGATACCAATACAGCGGAGAAACATGGCCTACAATATACAACACCAGAATCACCGAATACCATATGTGAACCAAAATCAAAGCGGTAACCAAAATCAAAACAATTTACCACCACCAAGACCAAACAACCCGAAGCCACCAATGCCAATGGATATCGACCCATCAATACAAACAAGACAGGTGAACTATATTAACCGTCCAACCAATCAAGATAATCCAGTGACAAAACGAGATTATTCTCACCGTTACGAACCAAGTAGACAACAGAGGATCAACCACATAGAAACACAACTAGAAGAAGACTATTACAACCAATTGGTTAACGACAACATGGAAGGCGAAATAACCAATGATGACCAATATACCGAAGATGATTCTGAGGTAAATTTTATGACGGAAGCCTCTCTAGCGTACCATACCTAGAGTATAAGCTAAAAAATGGCGATATCCTCAAGTTCCTGATCGATACAGGAGCAAATAAAAATTTTATAAAACCACAATTAGCCAATAACGCCATCCCAACTAAGGTTCAATTTAAAATCAGATCAGCTGGAGGCGACATCGAAATTAGTAAGAAAATTAGCGGTAAATTTTTTAAAAGTATTGGCATCAACAATAATATTGAATTCTTCATTCTACCGGGATTAAAATCATTTGATGGAATAATAGGGGACGACACGTTAAAAGAACTAGGAGCAATAATTGATAGGAAAAATAATCTTCTAATAATAACACCAAATATTAAAATTCCATTAAAAGAAAAACCATCACTCCAAGTCAACAATATAGAAATCCGAGATAAACATCTTTCATCAGAAACAAAGAAGCAACTCCAAACAGTAATATCAAAATTTAAAGATTTATTCGGACCCGTAAACAATATAGAAACAATCGATACCGGGGTAAGAGCGGAAATCAGAACAAACACGGACGAACCTATATATACCAAATCCTATCCCTATCCGTACAGTATGAGACAAGAGGTAGAAAAACAAATAAGCCAACTCTTAAAAGACGGGATCATTAGACCCTCGAAAAGCCCATATAACTCCCCCATTTGGGTTGTCGACAAGAAGATGGACGCCTCACAAGTAAAGAAATATAGGATGGTCATAGACTTTAAAAGGCTGAATGCTGTCACAATAGCAGATTCATATCCGATTCCGGATATATCCAGTACATTAGCAAATCTCGGAGACTCTCAATTTTTCACAACCATAGACCTAACATCGGGGTTCCACCAGATCAAAATGAAAGAAACGGATATACAAAAAACCTCGTTCTCTACAATGAATGGGAAGTACGAGTTTCTACGACTTCCCTTTGGCTTAAAGAACGCCCCAGCCATCTTTCAAAGAACAATTGATGACGTGTTAAAAGAATTCATCGGCGAGATATGTTACGTATACATAGATGACATCATAATCTTTGGTGGAAAAACAGAAGAAGAGCACTTATTGAATATCGAGAAAATCTTCTCAAAATTGGAGAAAGCCAACCTAAGAGTTAACCTAGACAAGACAGAGTTCTTGAAACAGGAAACGGAATTCTTAGGCTACCTCATTACTAATAAAGGTATCAAACCTGATCCAAAAAAAGTTGCAGCCATTAAAAACATCAAGAGGCCCCAAAATCTAAAGGACCTAAAATCATTCCTTGGATTAGCGTCATATTACAGGCGTTTTATACAAGACTTCGCAAAGATAGCTAAGCCACTGACCAACCTTACAAGAGGACAAGAGCAAACAAAAGCAACCCAATCCAAAAAGGTACAAATCAGCATGAACAGGGATGAAATCGAAGCATTTTTACATATCAAGGAACTACTATCTTCCACGGAGATATTAATCTTCCCGGACTTCAACAAACCATTCCTTCTGACAACAGATGCTTCATCATTCGCAATCGGCGCAGTATTATCCCAGGGCGATATCGGCAAGGACAGGCCCATCACCTATATTTCTAGATCACTAAACAAAACTGAAGAAAATTATGCTGCCAATGAGAAGGAGATGTTGGCCATAGTTTGGGCCCTAGATAATCTCCGGAACTACCTATACGGAGCAAAACAAATTAAGATTATGACGGATCATCAACCACTAACGTTTGCAATAGGCAATAAAAACAACAATGCCAAATTAAAAAGATGGAAAGCACGTTTAGAAGAGTACAATTACGAAATTATCTACAAACCGGGGTGCACTAACAAAGTTGCGGATGCACTATCAAGACTAGAAACGGAAGCAAACACCCTATCTACAAATGGAACGATTCACAGTGCTGAGGAAGATTCCACGGATCTAATACGATACTGCGAAGCACCAATCAACGCATTTAGAAATCAACTTATATTCAAAAAAGGGAAAGAGATTTATGCTCAGGAAGAACCACACCCATCTTACCACAGGCATCACATTAGCCTGCCTGAACTAAGTAAAGAAACCTTAAAGAAAATTCTACGAGAGAAACTAAATCCGAACACAATCAATGGAGTAAAAATGCCGGAAGAATATATTCAAATCCTCCAGGAGGCCGTTAAGGAAAATTTCTCGGGTTACAAAATACGGCTAACACAAAGAGTGGTGACAGATATACGCAACGAAGAAAACCAGCTTGCCATCATAAGAGAAGAACACAAACGGGCACATCGAAATCAAGTAGAAAATAAAAAACAAATATTAGAAAAATACTACTTCCCTCGGATGGCCAGTCTAATAAAGAAATATACACAAACTTGCGACACCTGTAACATCAACAAATATGATAGACACCCTAGTCGCGTGGAAATCCAAGAGACACCCATTCCGACGTATCCGACGGAGATACTCCACATCGATATAATGGAAATCAAAGACGAGAAGTTCATTTCATGTGTGGACAAATTCACAAAATTTGTGAAATTTTTTCGAATCAAAACTAAATCTATTCCACATGTGAGGGATAAAATAATTAAAGCAATGCATTTCTTCTCTGTACCCAAGATACTTGTGATGGACAATGAAAGAAGCTTTATAAGTCCCATAGTTACGGACTATCTAAAAACTTTGGGAGTTAAGATTTACCTGACACCATCACAAAGGAGTGAGACAAATGGGACTGTCGAGAGAGTCCATTCTACGATAATTGAAATCGTTAGATGCATCCAAAACGAATACAAAGAACTAACGGTAAAAGAATTAATCAATATAGCAGCAGACCGCTATAATAATTCAGTACACTCAGTCATTCAACAAAAACCAAGCGACATATTTTTTGGCAGGAGTCAAAGAATAAACTATCAAAATCTGTCTGACTTCAAAAATAGAATAAACGAAGATATAATCGAAAGGATCAAGAGAAGCCAAGAAAACAAAATTGAAAGAGAGAAGACAAAGAGAGAAAAACCGAAGACATACACGCCTGGGGAAACAATATTCACCTCGGTTAAACAAATTCAAGCAAAGGATAAACCGAAATTCAAAAAAGAAACAGTAGCAAGAGACAATAATGTTACCATTACAACAACAACCGGGAAACGAATTCATAAAGCCCATATTAAAAATATAACACAATAATTTCATCTACTTTTAGCTCCTGGCTATGGGGTTTAACATCTTCTGCGACCATCTACGAATACAATACCCCAGTAGTCACTGTAAAACAAGGAAATGGGCGAATTATTAACGGAAATTTTAAACTAATTCACATCATCAATTTGGACAATTATGAGGAACTGATTGAACGACTAACACCAACGATCAATAGCATTCATCAAGGAAGCAAAATTCGAGCTCAATTGGTTCACCAAACAAAACAAATCTCGCAATGGATTTCAGAACTTAAAGGTCAAAAGTCAAGAAGCAAAAGAGCAATAAATTGGATCGGAAGCGCGTGGAAATGGATCGCAGGCTCACCTGACGCCACGGATTGGGACCAGATAGTGAAAAGTCAGAACCAAGTAATTAACAATAACAATCAACAATACAAAATCAATAAAGTATTAATAGACACAGCTCAACAAATGCTCAACGAATTCAACAAAATTGTAGAACATCTAAATGAAGATGAAGACGATAAGATGCAACAAACTCTGTACAACCGACTTACTCTAATCAAAGAAGAAATAAAAGAAATCATTCGAGCCGTACAGTTAGCAAAAGGAAAAATAGTTAACACCAATCTACTGGATAAAGGAGAAATTAGCCGCTTAATCACAGAAATAGAAACCTTGCCGTATTCCAACGAAATAGAGGCTATAGAATATGCGGAACCAATGATGATGATTAAAGATTCTACAATCTTATACGTCATATCTATACCTAAGACGAGTAAGCAGAACTACAACCATGTCATCATAAAATCAACGGTTAATCAAAACAAACAAATACATCTGGAATTCAATGAACTTTTGATAAACCAAAACGAAGTATTTGGAATCACCCAGAGATGCAACCTCTTTCGAGATATCACCATATGCGAAATGAATAAACTAAAAGAATTAAGTAAAGACCATTGTATCAGCCGAATTATGAGAGGATTAAATGCTAAATGTGATTACCAGTTCAATAAGAATCAAATCATCGAACCCTTGAACGACAATACAATCTTCATAAGCAACTTTAAAGGAGACATCATTTATAGCAATAGAAGCGAACATTTGGAGGGAAATTTTTTAATTCAATATCATAACGAAACAATAAAAATCGGCGAATCAGTTTTTACGAACAGGGAAGTAAGGACGTCTCAAGTATTGCCACCGGTACTTAAAGCAAATATAACGGAGAAAAGCGTCAAAATTGACCCAGGATACTTACATAACTTGTATCTAAATAACGTTGAACAACTTCAAGAACTTTCCAACGAACGTAAAGAAGCTATCCTCATCGACTTCAGTATCGTAACCATTGTCATCTGCTTAGTTGTCATTTTTCTCGCCAACAAAGCTAGAGTGAGACGTCAAAGAAGAATGCTGTTTATCAACAAGCCGATGTATCAAGACAAAATTTCCAATGATCAGCCAGGAATTCAACCCAGGAAATTGAGTTTCTGACCCACGAGACGCAGGTCTTTAAGGAGGGAGAAGTTAACACCACCATTAATGTCGAGTCAACACAACGTGCCTATGAGACACGCGCAAACTTGTCGAATCAACACAATGTGTGTTGTGTCCGGTTGAAAGATGATATATTTTTTATAACATCATTTTTAAGTAATTTTCCATGCATTTATGTGTCGAATCAACACAACGTGTGTTGTGTCCGGTTGAAAGATGATATATTTTTTATAACATCATTTTTAAGTAATTTTCCATGCATTTATGCAATGTCAACTATTTTTATTGTATAAAAATATAAAATATTTTTGTAGTTTTTTAGTTTTAAGTTGTATCTTGAGAAATAAAGTTATTTTTTTGAGTAAACTAGTATAAAACTCGTTAACTTCCATCATATTATATTCCGGTAATTTGGTGGCTGACTGACCAATTAAAGAGTATGATGGCGTGAGTGCATCTATTTCTTCTGACGATAGCACACATAAAGGCCGAGAATTTAATATACTCTCTATTTCAGTCAATAGAGTATTCATTTCCTCCATCGTGAGTACGGAATCACCGATAACTCGTCGCAAATGAAATTTTGTTGATTTGATTGCGGACTGCCATATGCCACCAAAGTGAGGCGCGCTCAGAGGTATGAAGCCAGTTAATTGCGTGTCTAGAAATAAATTGGTTTTTTTTTTATATATATTTATTGAGTTCAGTTTTAACAAGAGATTTGTACAGATAAAACTATCTTTGAGTTCAACAGTAACCTAGGGGGTTTTATGATTGAAATTACATTATATTTTTAGTGGTTATTTTAGTGTAAAATTAAGCTTAGCGCTAGTAGCAGATTCTGCCAATTAAGAAGCATTACAAATGTTTCTGAAAATTGATTTTTTTTTCTATATACAACTTAAAACTAATTAAATACAAAACAAAGCATGGATTAACCTTGCTAGGTTAAGCTAAACGTGAGCCAGAAAACTCAAACAGATAAACGTTTCCAATTAATCAATACCCGTGGGCAATACTAAGCATTAGTTCGTTTGATGAGGACAGTAGTTTATTAAGTACATTAGACAGCAGCTCTTCGTTAAACTCACCTAGTGTCAGAGTATCAGCCTTTTTATGTAGAGCAGAGCAGGGCTCATGCCTAAAATCAGGTGGACGGGGCCAAGAGTCAAATGCGAATCTGAGTGCCTTGTTTTGGATTCTTTGAATAGCCATTTTTTGACCTTTGTTGCTCAAATCATACCAAGCCGTTGCAGCGTACATTATTATTTGTCTTATATATAGCTTATAAATTAAAAGTTTATTGGAATGGTCGAAAACACTATTGCTACAGAGAAGCGGATACAGTTTCTGAAAGACCATCGCGGCCCGTCTGCGTACTTCGTTTATGTGCGCGCCAAAACTAAGGTTTTTGTCGAAGGTAACACCAAGGTATCTAGCCTTGTCCACAATTTCGACTAGAGATGAAGCTATTGCTAATACTGACATAAAATTTCCGATTTTGTAAGTAAGCTCTAATCAGAGCGATCAGTACCGGGCAAACTCCTCCTCGGATTAATTTTGATAGTAAGCCAATGTGCCACACTGAGTCAAAAGCCTTTCTAATGTCCAGCAAGGCAATTGTAGTTGTTTTACGACGACTTTTAGCCTTCTTTTACTTGGTTTGTCAATCTCATAATAGCTTCCGTGGATGATCTGTGAGGAACGAACCTAAACTGAAATTCAGGAATCAGGTGTCGACAGGAGTCCCAAAGCCTACAGTAAATGATCCTCTCCGCAATTTTATTGAGTCCGCTGAGCAGACTGATCGGCCTAATATGTTCTGCTCTACAAGGCTTCCCGGGTTTGGGTATGAATATTATTTTAGACAGCTTCCAACTGTCAGGGAAGTGTGCAAAACTAAACATAGCATTAATTATAATTGCTAATTGAACAAACCCAAACTTTGGAAAATTTTTTGTGGCGCGATTTGAAATACTATCTACACCCGGTGTTTTTTTGTTTTTTAACCTACTAACATAGCTGGCTCTCTCGTCCGAATTGGTTTCAATCCCTGCTAAACTTTCTCTACTAAATGGAGTAGGGTATGAGGACACGTATTTCGCAACCTCCTCCACAATATCAGGTCTGGCAATGTGATCCGGTCCGCGGAATACTGATTCATAGTAGTCCGCCAGTTTGTTCGCCACAACTGAAGGGTCAATGACGGGACCATCCTGGTCCTCAAGTATTAGATTTCTATTTCCTTCAGGCATGATACCTTTTATGCTCTTGTATAAGTACTTATCAGGCTGTATAAAAGCTAGTTTCTTGTTAATATTGTCCCGCCAAGACTACCGAATCGCGTCATGAATGTTCCTCGTGATGCGGTTGACCAGAGTGGAGGTAAAAATGAAGGGGGCCTTCCTGTGCCTATTTCTAACGTAATTCCTTAGTTTAATTAAACTAACAATATTGTCTGGCAGAGCGTTTTCGCTTGTGACACAATTAGGTACAAATTTATTAAATGCTTTCGTGATGATACTAGAGAAGCTTGACACTCTCTGGTCGATGTCCTCGGTTGACAGTATCTCACACTCATTTGACGGAGCAATTTTATAGTGTACAAAGTGCCTAAAGCCATCCCAATCCACATTTTTTATGTCCGAGACCTTAATCCTATCCGTTTGATGGAAAATATTTAATTTCTCGGGGATGTCAACACAATCGGCAGATGGTCTGAACAGAATTCGTGTAGTACCTCCATATTGTCTTCCACATGAATATTTTTGGATATAGCGATATCGAGTAGTGCGTCGCCTCGAGTAATCTCGAAGGGGAAAAGAATACGGCTATCGTTTGCTTCGCAGTACTCAAAGAGCCTCTTCCCGTTTGTATTTGAACTAAAGCAGCTCCAAAGAGGATGTTTGGCGTTGAAGTCCCCGCAGAGCACCACTTTGTTTGCAAGTCTGAGAAGCCTAGCAATGTCCGCCGATACTATTTTTCGAAAGTATACGGCCGCCAGCAGGAATGAATTTTCTCCCGTTCCAATGTGTACCGTGGTCGCAGTAAAATTTTCGTTATTCAAAACTTTTGGTTTTGAGTGTAATATGTCCTTCCGAACCAAAACTGCCGTGCCCCCGGAGCCTCGTGGCTTTGAGTCGGTTTTATATATCGAGTAATTTGCTACTTTCAGACTATGGCAGGCCGACAGTCTAGTTTCGTTGAGACAAGCAAAATGGGGATTGTGAACTTTTAAAAGTAACCTCAGGTTCTGACGAGGCGTGAGGTTAACCAAACTGTTGCAATTTAAGGCTAAGACTTTCACTTTAAAAATTGGCAAACGAAGCTCAGATACATAGCCTTACGATCGGCAATGTCTTGAACTAAATTTAACTTTGAGAGGAAGCCTGATTCTTGACCAGTTAGTGAAAAAGCTAACTCCGAAAAGCTGCTGAGAGAGACCTGAAAACTCGCCGAGTCCACATGTGACGTTACCCGAGCCATCGTTCGGCTAAGAGAATCCAGTTGGATTATTAGAATTGGAATCAGACTGAATGTTGTTTCTGAAATGATCAGAGAATGAAACCCCTAGTTTGACAAAATTTGATTTAAAGGAATTGCCTTCAGCCGGTTTTCTGTTTTTAAATTTGATTTTAAGTTTCTGCTCTTGTTTAGCTTACCCAGATACTGCATCCTCTCCTGACATCCGGAAAAACTTGCGACGTGTACTCCTGCGCAGTTCGCACATTTAACTGGAATTGTTTCCGCTGAATGTGTGCTGTTGCTTGCTTCATCTTCTTTGTTGATAGGTCAGTTGCCAGGAACATGAGTACTGGCGCACTTCACGCATCGGAACCCCATGTTGCAGGCTGATGCCACTTGTCCGAACGCCTGACACTTTCGACATTGTGTCACCGGCTGCTTTCGCTTGGTTTCCCAAATAATTTTGTATCCGCAGCATCCTCCAAATAATATGTCCGAGTTTTTAGTGTTGTGTTTGAATGATACAGTGAAGCATGGGAGTTTGACCTGCTTCTCCGTACCGTTGTTGTCCCTGATTTTTTTTAATGTGGAGTAAACATTAATGACATTAAGCCCTTTTATGTCTTCAGTGTCCGTCTCTTGGTGAATACCCTTAAGTAGCATTACTTTAGGCCGGTTGTTTTTATAATTGTATGTATAGAAGCGTTGGTCAGCTTGCTTCAGCTTCTTCACAATACTTTTATGGTCCTCGGTTGTTGTAGTGTATACGACAGTGCTATCTGGGTAAATTCTAAGAAGAGGTTCTTGAAATAAATTGGGAAACTTCATTAGATTGTTCAATACAGTTTTTAAAGGTTTTTCGAAGTTGATTATCCGTGCCCACGAAATTGGAGCCATTGTCACTGTAGATGTCGTGACAATATCCTCGACGTGCCACGAAACGTTTCAGAGCGGCAAGGAATGCTTCGCTGCTAAGGTCACTGGCCAGTCGAATGTGGACCGCCTTGGTGCTGAGGCAAATAAATAAACAAATATACGCCTTGTGTGTTCTTTGGCCGCGCCCTCGAATCAAATGAATGTTTATTGGCCCGGCGTAACCAACGCCAACCTTATGAAATTGGCTAATTAATTCTAATCGAAAATTCTGTAAATTGCCCATAAGTTGCTTCTCACACGTCGCGTTGTGCCGGATACATGTGATACATTGATGAACTACTTTTCGTATCAAATTTCTAGCACCAGGTACCCAATAGTTTTGCCTGAGAATTGCTAGCAGCAAGGACGGACCTGCGTGTTTATGTTCTCGAAGCATTTCCTTTAGCAGTAATTTCCAATCTGCCACCAACTCTGAGCAATCCAAATTCATCAACAAATGAATTGATTGGTTTTGAAATGTGTTATTTCGTTGTGGAAGTATTTGCTTTTATTCGTAACCACAAAGTTTGAACAGCGCGTCGTACATTTCCTTTCCGGACAGGAACAAATCAGTATTTCTGAATGATTCTTTCTTGGAATTGTTAAAGAACCGCAAGATGTAAGCCACTACTCGTTGTATCTTGTGAAATGTGGAGCAGCTTGTAATTAATTTGTCGAGGATATCGTTTTCCATAACGGATGTATGCGAAATGCTACTGAGGCAGCCATCTTCTAGGTTGTCGTAACATCGTTGCTGAGGTGGCCAAACGCTGGGATGACAGTGTAACCAATCAGGTCCGTTCCACCATAGTGTACTGTCTTTAAGTTCTTGTGGAAAACATCCTATTGAGGCGATATCTGCTGGATTCTGTGCCGATGTTACATGTCGCCAATGAGTTCGATTAAATGATGAGATAATTTGTGATGTGTGATTGGCAATGAGTAGGCCAGCGATGAGGATATGAAGTAAGCCAATCCAACACAATAGTCGAATCCGTCCACAAGAATATTGTTTGAACATTGGTATTAGTTTCCTTTCTGACAAGATTCATCAGATTTGTCAATAGAACTGAACCACACAGTTCCAAGCGTGGTAGACTTTGCTGCTTTATGGGTGCCACTTTCGTTTTAGCGGTAATAAGATGAATGCACGAATCTTCAGCCTCGGTGGTTACCCTGTAATATATTACTGCAGCGTATGCCACTTGACTAGCATCACAAAAACTATGAAATTCGATCGTTTAATTTTTAGTTGTGTCCACCATTTTTAGTTGCGTGTATGTTTGGTAATGTAGATCGGATTTGCCGCCATTCGTTTGTCTCTTTCTCTGAAAGTGAATTATCCCAATTCACGTTCAGTAGCCAAAGTTGCTGGATAAAGATTTTTATTTTTATATTGATCGGAGTAATCGGAAAGCATTGTTCTTTTCGTGAATTGTAAATTAGTTGGCATCTCCAGACGGAAGTTGAACAAATCTTCTAACGGGTCATACTGCAGACCCAAAATCTTCACGGTTTTATCAGATGCGTCAGAAATTGGCTTGATTTGGTGTCCTCTATCTACAGGCAGAATATCGTTCGGCACTTCACGAGAGTTTGACACCCACTATCGCAAATTGAGACCATAAGTGGACAAAATGGCTGTGATGGATTTCTTCAGGTTTTATATATCATCCACGGTGTCTGCGCCTGTCATGAGGTCGTCTCCGTAGATATCTCTGTCGATGGTTTTGGCTGCTATTGGATCAGAGATAAGTGATTATTGACCAATTTGTTTGACACATCGTGTTGCTAAATATGGAGCTGAGGCTAATCCATATGTAACCGTAGTTAATTTGAAATACCTAATGGGATCAGTTGGACCTTCTCTCCATACTATCTGTTGAAATTTGGTGTCATCCTCATGTACGCGAATTTGCCGATACATTTTTTCAATGTCGGCAGAAAAAATGTAACGATGTTCCCGGAAACGCAAAATTATTGCGTAATGCTGTGTTTATGACATAGGATCATAGGAAGATAGGGAGTGTGCGTGTGACATGACCAACCAAATTATTTAAAATGTCACCAGCTCCGCCTACTAGCCTACTTTGATCAAAAGTAAGAAATTTTTCAACTAGAGCATGGAAGTAATAGGCGGGGCTTGTGATATTTTAAATAATTTGGTTGGTCGTGTCACACTCCCTATCTTCCTATGTTCCTATGTCATAAACACAGCATAAGGGTAAATTGTACTGTCGGTGCTACTGCTAAACAATCATTCAGTGACACGCCAGAGGTCGTTTTTGTAGACCCATCAAACACCACTCGTATTTTATTGCTTGAGCGGTCTCTCTTGGTAACTCCAAGATGTGATAAAAAGAAACCTGCATCTTGTACTGATGGTTGAGGGATTTCTTGCATATGACCGAGAGCCAAATATTTATTCATAAATTCTTTGTAGAGGCTATGAAATTCGTTGTCTCGAAGAAATCGTCGTTCAATTCCCTTTAATCACTGGATTGCCATGTTCAGCGACGTGCCTAATTCGATGGTTGATTTTTTGAAGGGCAAGCGAACTTGGAACCTCCAGAGGTTCTTTGTAGATTTTTCGTGAAACTTGCCTCACACAATTCTTCAACTGGTGACAGGATTGAGACATCAGTTGGAATTGACTCTAACTCCCAATATCGTTTTAACATCTATATGTTTTCATGAATACTATTAGTGAACCCGACTATGGAATCAAACTTGTTTGGATTTTGTGGAACATGTGTACCTGCCACAATCCAACCAAATACTGTATTTTGCAGAATCGGTTCGTTTTGATCACCCTTAATCTGACCTTCGACTAATACATTAAAAAAGTGATCAATGTCAATGAGTACGTCTATTTCGTTGGCTTTGTAAAAATCAGGATCTGCCAGAGATAGTGTTTCCCAATTTTTAAGATTTGAAGCGCTGATACTCATTCGAGGCAGCTTCGTGATGTTTTTCCGGATGAGAACGTTTATTGTTAAAACTGAACCTGACCGAGTTTCGACTTGAATGGTAGTCACACCTTTCGTAACACCTCCTTCAATTTGTCCAACCCCTTTGACGGTAATTCGCTCATTTTTCCATGGAATTCCAATACGCTGCAGGCATGATTCTGTCACGAAGCTAGTTTGTGATCCGGAATCTAATAGGGCGCGGCACGGCATAGTTTGACCTGTGGAACAAATTACTTGTACAAGAGCGGTTGGCAAAATCGATTGTGTCGTATTTAGTCGGCAATGATGTATAACAGCCAAATTTGAGGTGCTATTGACAAGTCCTTCTTTGTTCTCCGATGAAGCTGCTTCTTCTACTAAATGGAGAAGAGTGTGGTGTTTCCCTCTGCATAATGGACAGCGTCGCCTGGACAAGCATTTAAAAATCGCATGCTTATCACTCAAACAGTTGAAACATCGTTTGGTGCTCTGAATCAGTTCACGTCGCTTGTGAACATGCATTCCATTGAATTCTGGACAATGATAAATAAAATGTCCATCTGATTTACAAATAGGGCAGTTGACATCCTGTGTAGCTATATGAGCCTTGATGGGTTGTGGCTTATTTGTAGAACTTACACTACGTTTATTTGAGCACCGCAATGTTTCTAATACATCGCTATGGTGAAGTAAAAACTCAAAAAAAATCCTTGATTGCTGGAAAATCGTTGGTTGCCATCTCTTGAGCCCATAAACTCTTAGATTCGTCGTCTAATTTATTGACGAGTATGTACAGGAGCCATGGATCTCGGTCTTCGCCATGCGGCCCCATTGCCTTTAGCCCTCGGAGCACTTCATCGGAAGTATCAAGCAGTGGCTTAATATTGATGTTGTTAGCTGTATTAATCGATGGTTGTTCGATGAAGGTTCGAATGAAAGCATAAGCTGCATAAGCTTCTGAAGCGCTTCGAAGTAGTTCGCTTCGGTTATGCTAAAATGCCGCAAGAAGCTTTCTGCTTCACCTCGAAGTAGTCCCTTCAAATATTGAAATTTTTGGACAGGTTAGAGGGATGCCGAATCGTGTATGGATGAGACATATAAGTCATAAAATGACTGCCATTCCGTATAGTCACCTGAGAATGGTGGTATATTTAATATTGGTAGTCTGACGTCTGCCCCGGAATGCGTTGTATTTAACTGGTTATCAAAACTCGTGTTACCATTGTCAACTCCGATTTTTGCGAATCAACATGTTGAGTTCGGTAATGGCCTTGTAGTAATTTTCCTCATATTCCATATCAAACAGATCGCTGCTTCTTTAAAGCAAGTAATTCTGCCATATCGAATTTTTTCGTTGCGCTTATAAATTTCAAGTGCATACGATAATTCTTGTTCAATAAATTATAAAATGGCTACACTTAGAATTGAATCACTTGATCACATATGTATATAAAAATTTAATAAAAAATACTATAAAAATACTTATCGATCTGGAAAAACGTGGCTATGACTTGAAGGGTAGTTCTCCGTATGTTGATTTGTTGAAATTTCAGCAGTTCATCAATTATCCACAAACGTACAAAAAATATATTCCGTAAGTTGGATAGTTGATTAAATCGGTTCCAATATTCGAAGATCCGGCTCGAACGACCACAATATCGGGACACAAGCCAATAAGTATTGTTAATGACGACTTTTGTTGCAAAATGTCGTATGCTTGTGCAATGGTTCCCGCGAATATATGTGTAATACTGTGACTGTATATTTCTTATAATTTTAGAATTTTCACTCGAAATACAGAAAACCACCGGAATTAGTATAAATTTTATTAAATATTTATTTTTAATCTTAAATTCAATTTGTATCTGTACACTTTGGCTTTTAAATTCACAATGCCCCATAATTCGACAACAATTTGGTATACATCTGTTATACAACTAAATTTTGAAAAAAGCGGTTCATTTAAATTTCGTCTTGAATAAACTTGTTGGAAGATGTAATTGTTTTATTTTAAGTTTTTTGACGTGATGGTTGTGAACAACGTTTTCGCACTTCTTCTTCAATTCGTGGCATTATTGCAACTGGGTAACAAACTATAAACATCAAACGCAATAAGCAATAAAGCAATTACTAATGAACTGTAAGCATTATATCTTTATTTTAAATGTGTGATTTGTTAGGTTGGTCCTTTGGCTTCATGCATCACGCATAATATTATCGCAATGACGTCATCAGGCGCCGAGACATGCCGCGCCGCGAACCTAGATTTCGCGCGATTTAAATGCTTGAACCACTATAGCGAAAGAATGGCTCATCCGATTGGAGCAATTATGGTGTCAATTTTTGCGTTAAGAAATATTTGTGGTTAATTTATTTTAATTTATAATTATTAATCTTTACATAAATTTTACTTAAAATTACAAATTAAAAATTACAAATTAGCGATTTTCAATGTGTTAATTTTCACTTTATTATCCAAGTCGTAAATTTGGACAAGCCATAAATCACAATATTTATGCAGCTAAAGCACTTGCCAATGTAGGGGAACTTTATAGCTGAGAATGAATCAAAATGTTTTAATGCTTTATTTTAACTGTGTTTATTACTCAAAATGTGTGTTTATATACAAAAATAATTTGCCAACAACGCAAAAATTATGTGGGAAACAATTAGTATAATTCAGAAATTGGATTCTATATCCGTAAATAATAATTTTACTTAAAGTCACTTAGTTGACAATTATTGCATCGCTATAGTTGTTGTATTTGTAATGTGCCATGATTAGTGCAATGTGTTTGTGTTGCATGATAAACGTAATCTATGTTCAAATCTGTGATTGAACATCCTGCGGGGCCAACAGAGTTAGAGACATCGGCCGTGGAATTTGTTGTTGCGAGATAGTGTCCCTTAATGCTGGTGGTCGTTTTTTCCCACATAACGATGGGTATGATGTCCGAAACTTGGTGCATCTATTGATTCTGGCAATGCTGCTTCATTGATCTTTTGCTGAGCGACGGTTCCCTCAAGATCAACTATTTTCTTAGTCAACCTGATGTGGTGTACTCTTCGTTTTTTAACTTCTCGGTCAGGTTGAACACGTGGTGGAAGCGTTGGTTGCATTACTTGGTTATCTGGCATCTGTGTTGGTGTTGTGTCAATCTTATTCTCGGGTTCTATGGGCAGGCGAGATAGTTTATGGATTGGCCTTTTCATGAGAACCCCTCCTGGGCCTCGAAGTGATACTACTCGAATCTTTTGATCTAAACCTGGATGTACTTCCATCACACGTCCAGTCAGCCATTTTAAAGGTGGAGTGTTGTCCTCTTTGATAAGCACTAGGTCACCTATTTTTAGGTTTGGTTGTTCATGTGACCATTTTCTTCTATATTGTAATCTATTTAAGTACTCTGAATGCCATCTTTTCCAAAAATCTTGTTTGATTTTTTTCTACCAGTTTCCATCGTGATATCCCATGAATATTTGTATCTGCCATAGCATCATGTGGAACTGATAGCAATGGTGCACCAATTAAGAAGTGTCCAGGAGTTAAAAAAGTTATGTCTGTGGGATCGGCTGTCATAGATGAAAGTGGTCTTGAATTAAGACAAGCCTCTACTTGTGAAGTGACCGTTGATAGTTCTTCAAATGTAAGTGTTGCTTCTCCTATGACCTTAATTAGGTGTTTTTTTACTGACTTTACAGCAACCTCCTAAAGTCCACCAAAATGTGGTGAAGCTGGTGGTATGAAATGCCATGTTGTCCCATCGTTTATCAATAGTTGAGCGATTTCTTTAGATGACTTACGAAGTAATGTAGCCATTTCTCGTTCAAGCTGGTTTTTTGCCCCGACAAAATTAGATCCGTTATCGCTATATAAATCACTGCACAATCCTCTTCGTGCAGTGAATCGTTTGTAAGCTGCGATGAATGATTCAGTGGTTAAATCACTGACTGGCTCAATATGTATGGCCTTATGACCTCTTCCCTTTGTTGTGCGAATAAGTAGAGGTCCTGCATAATCGATTCCGATTCTCAAGAATGGTCTTCCGGGTGTGACACGTACTTCTGGTAAATTTCCCATTAACTGTGTTCCGGATTTAGCATTAAACCGATGACACTTCATACATTTGGATATTAAATTTCGTGTTAGATTTCGACCGTGTATGATCCAGTAATTTGTTCGAAGATGAGCTAATGTCAATTGTGTTCCTCCATGCAATGTTTGTTCATGGGCTTCTTGAATTAGTAGTTTAGCTATTGGATGATTCCTTGGAATGATAACTGGATGTTTCTCATCATAGCTCCAAGTTGTTGTATTTTCAACTCGACCGCCGACTCGTAATATATCTTGGTCTAGGAATGGAGACAACGATTTTACCTTACTTCTATTTGATATTCCTTTTTGGTTCCTAAGTTCGTGAATTTCAGTTTTGAAATGTTGTCTTTGCGATATTTTGATCAATAGTTGCGTGGATTTTCGTATTGCTTCCGCCGTAGGAGTTTCTTGGTTAGTTATTACCTTCTTTCGGCATTTGTTGATGAATCTCGCAACATATGCTATAATCCTTTTTATGGTATTGAAGTTGGAGTATTTTAGATATAATTTATCCATAACGTTGTCTGACGTTACCGTAGCTGTACTCAATACTCGTTGTTTAAGTTCCAATTGGTCTGGTATTTCCTCTATTATCATTGGCATCAGCTGGATTGCTTTCTCAAAGATAACCTCAGGCCCGTTCCACCATAAATTACGTGTTATTAATTCTGTTGCTTCGATACCTCTGGATGCACAATCCGCTGGGTTGTTGGTTGATTTGACATAAAACCACTGAGACGGAAAACTTAAGTTCTGGATTTCCGATATTTTATTTGCCACGAATGTTTTAAATTTGTGGGGCTTATTTTTCACCCACCCTAACACGATCATTGAATCCGTCCAAAAGTATGTTGTTGTATCGCCAAACTGCATATCTTGCTGCACCCTATTAATTAAATTTGCAAGCAAACTTGCTCCGCATAACTCTAGCTTTGGTAATGTTAGCTTGGTTGCTATTGGTGCTACCCGTGTTTTTGATGTTAATAAAGTTGCTTTATTTGATGTCTTGTCATAGAAGTATACCACTGCTGAATAAGCCACTTCGGAAGCATCACAAAATCCATGCAATTCTCCTTGTAGAGATTGGTTGAATTTAATCCACCTCGGAATTTTTATCTCCTCCAACCTTGGGAGGGATTTGTAATATTGCTGACATGTGTTTTCGATGTTTATAGGCAGTTTTTGGTCCCAAGTCACGCCAGAGATCCATAGCGTTTGCATTAACACCTTGGATTTTATCGTAGTTGGAGATAGCCAGCCTAGTGGATCAAATAGTTTTGACGACTCAGATAACATTTTGCGTTTGGTCATTTCTCCAATTTTGACGTTGATATTCACCTTAAATTCAAACGTATCGGTGCCTGGATTCCAAATTAAACCCAATGTTTTTACTGACTCTGATTCGTCATTGTTGTGAAATATGATAGGCTCGAAGGCTCTCGAGTCCGGATTTACACCTTCTAAGAGTTGGAAACAGTTCGAGGTCCATTTTCTCAGGTTAAATCCTCCAGATTGTAGTAATTTTATCAGTTCGGTTTGTGCTGTCTGAGCTTCCTCTATATTGTGACTTCCTGATAATAAATCATCTACGTAGAAATCTTTCTTAATTATCCTTGCCGCTATTGGGTAGTTTTTCTCCTCATCGGCCGCTAGCTGTAGTAGTATCTTAATGGCCAAATATGGTGCCGAAGCCATTCCAAATGTCACGGTTGTCAACTGGTACGACTTTATCATTTTGTCGGATGATGTTCTCCATAATATTTTCTGATATTTTTGATCCTCCGGATGTATTCTTATTTGTCGATACATTTGCTCTATGTCCGCTGTGTATGCTACTTTGTATTTCCTCCAACGTAGTAGAATGGACATCAGGTCCTCTTGTAACTTGGGCCCGACGAGTTGTATTTGATTCAAACTGATATCGTTGCTTGTCTTAGCTGATGCGTCAAATACGACCCTTAATTTTGTTGTGGTACTGGTTGATTTGAGCACCGCGTGATGAGGAATATAATATTCATTGTCGTTATATTCCTTACTCTCAATCATATGTCCTTTATTATAGTACCCTTCTATACACTCCTGATACTGCTTGAAAAATTTCTTTGCCACTGAAAATCGTCGTTCCAATTGAATGAATCTTGCTACGGCCCTTTGTTTGGATGATCCAAGAGATGGTACATTTTGGATAAAAGGAATTCGTACCGTGTAACGACCGTTTGTATCTCGACAATAATTCTGATGATAATGTTTTTCACATAGAGTTTCTTCCTCTGTCATCAGCTTCTTGGGTTGCATCTCTTCTACTTCCCAGAATTTCTTTAATTGTTGGTCGATGTCTGTTAAGGTAACCAATGACGTGATCTTGGAAGGTTTATTGTTGTTGGGAGTATTACCAAATATAATCCATCCTAATTCTGTTTGTTGGGCAATTGGTTCTCCTTGTTTTCCTTTGACCACCTGGTTCATCACAATGTTTGGATAATAATCGGCACCTAATAAGATGTCGATTTTGGCTGGTTGATTATAATTCGGATCGGCCCACATCAAGGTGTTTAAGTGACGCCATCTTCTACTGTCAAAATGTTGGTCAGGCAGTGGTCGTGTTATATATGGTAATTCTACTGCCTCCATTTCCATGGAGAAGTTCGATGAAAATCGCGGTTGTACACGGAAGGTGACTGACCTTGTGGCAGTTGTGATTTCGCTTTCGTTTATACCTCCTATTTCCATATATGTTTTCTTCGTTCATTGTTTAATTAGCTTGGATGCCTCCTCGGTAATGAGTGAAATTTGTGAGCCAGGATCTATTAACATCCGTAAGAATTTTGGTTCTTGGTTTCCAGTCTGTATTTCAACCAATGCCGTGGCCAATAATGTGGACGTTAACTGCTCGTACTGATTTACTAGATGGTTCGTTATCTTTAACTGAACGGTTGTCTCACTTTTTGGAGTGTCATCTATCTTCGTGGTGAGCATCGTGCGTTGTGGTGGGTTATTGGAGTGTAATAAAGTGTTGTGATGTCCCATACAAACTAAACATCGCATAGAATGTGGACAGGGTTGGTGGTTCTCCTTTAAACACATGTTGCAAAGCCGCTCTTGAGCGATGAATTTGGAACGTTCTAAGGTAGACTGTCGTTGGAAATTTATACAGTCTGTTAATTCGTGCTCTTGTTTACACAATACACAGCTTCTTTTAGTTTGTGTTCTACATGTGTTGACCCTTGCTGTCTGTGGAGCGGATGCTCCAAAACTGCGACTTACTGGTTTTGATTTTGTTGCTTCTAAGGCTTGGAATCTCCGTTCTAGGAAATTGAGAAATTCTTCTAGTGTTGGCATTTCTCTAGGATCCGCTATTGACATCTCGAATATTTTTGAAGTTTCAATGTCCAACTTTTTTATTATTATTGGAATTATAATGTAATTCCAAGACAATGTAATTATGCCTAAGTTTTTAATGGCATGTAGGCTCTCGGTTAATAAATCATGTAATGATTTAATTGATGTTGCTGATTCCGAGTGTATTGCTGGATAATTCAGCATCGCGTTCACATGGTTCGACGCCATTTGCCTTTTATTTTGGTATCGGTTTACCAACAGCTGCCATGCGTCTCTGTAATTATCACCAGTGGTTTCAAGGTGGCTTATTAGTCTGCCCGCGCTCCCAAGTACCGTAGTTTTTAGTTGGTGCATTTTTATGGTGTCACTGATGCCGTCGTTTTCATGAATAATCCTTCTAAATAGGTCATAAAAGGACGCCCATTTTAAGGGGTCCCCATGAAAATGTGGAATTTCAATCGGCCTTAATTTGACTTCATGTTCCATTGGTTTTTGTTTGTTCAGCACGTTGGTGATTCTGGATCTTAGTATCTCGAATTTGTTGATTAATGTTGAGTAGTAATCCTCGGTGAAGTACGGCATCGTATCTTCTTCATCAGCAGTAGCGTCCACTAATAGTTCCTCATGAAGCTGCTCGATTTTTGCTATCCTGGCATCGAGCTGAGTTAGCTTGTGTTTAATTTGATCTTTGGAACCATCAGCTTCTAACAACTGTGCAGGGTCTGCCATTAATCTATAGCACAAACGCATTTTGACCTCTTGTTCTTTATATTTGCGTATGTGCTCGCTGTCTTGCATCGTCGAATTTTGTACATCGTTGTTTTTTAGATTAGAGTTTTGTTGCATTAGATTTGCTTGTCATGTTAATGTTGGCTGGTGTGGTAGAAAGGCTTGGTAGACTATTTGATGTCGTCGGCATATTGGTTGATGGTTTGATGGATAGATAATTATCATCATTTGCCGGCCTTCCCGTTACTGCTTTTAATTTCTCATTTAAATGTTGTTTGAAGGTATTGTAGAATGTCTCAAATGACTTTCGTTCCACCCAGTAATTATGAGATGGATTTTCCTCATAGTATGTATCTCTCATCTCTCTATCGGTACGGGTGACCTCTTCCCAGATGGTGTTCAGGGTGTCAAGTTTTTTCTGCAGGTAATCTTCTGTTTTTCTGCTCTCGCCATCTTTGTTGTAATTTGTTTTGAGTTTTTGTAACAATTCAAAACGAATACTCTGTGTTGTGTAATCTTGCTCCACTGCCTATTGTTTTTATGCGGCGTTGATGTGACGAACTGATGTGACGAATTTTCGAGAATTGTTTTGAATATTCTCGCACTTTCTTGATTCAACTGGTAGCCGTTTGTTGCTTGGCTCGAAGGACCAATGTTAATTTTCACTTTATTCTCCAAGTCGTAAATTTGGACAAGCGATAAATCACAATATTTATGCAGCTAAAGAACTTGCCAATGTAGGGGAACTTTATAGCTGAGAATGAATCAAAATGTTTTAATGCTTTATTTTAACTGTGTTTATTACGCAAAATGTGTGTTTATATACAAAAATAATTTGCCAACAACGCAAAAATTATGTGGGAAACAATTAGTATAATTCAGAAATTGGATTCTATATCCGTAAATAATAATTTTACTTAAAGTCACTTAGTTGACAATTATTGCATCGCTATAGTTGTTGTATTTGTAATGTGCCATGATTAGTGCAATGTGTTTGCGTTGCATGATAAACGTAATCTATGTTCAAATCTGTGATTGAACACGATGATTGATGACTGTAACGAGAGAACGTGTCATTTGATCGGAGCAATTCCAACCTCAATTTGTGAGTAAGGAAACGTAGTGGATAATTTATTTTAAATTAAAATAATTAACCTCAACATAAATTTTAATTGAAACTTAAATCTGCAAAATAGCGATTTACAATGGTTCAGAGCACTGTATAGGGAAAGAATTCTCTTATTCCTTATCTTACCGGAACAATTCTAGTGTAAATTTGTGCATAAAAAAAATTTGGTAGATAATTTATATTAAATTTAAATAATTAATCTCAACATCTTATAAACGTCCCACCCTCGATGTTTTGGATGAATTTTGAGCCAACTTCAGATACACCTACGGAATAGGTAATTTTAAAAAATGTTGTAGAAAAATAAATAAATACAATTTGATGAATATAAGTTCATGAAAGCTTATTCAATTAAAATAACCAATAAAATTGATGTTCATCTTGATCAGGAATTGTTATTGGTCATAAAGAACTTCCATTTTTATGGCAAAATAGTCAAAGAACAAAATTTTCAATTTTTTAATGCTGGCCAATTCGCGTTACAAATCTTGGAATGTTCTTTATACAACTATATTGTGTAATTATCTATAAAATAATTTTTATATGAGTATGAAACAAGTCGAATTGATTCGTTCTCAAAGAAAATTTAAATAAAGACGTTTCATTCCTCAGTCGAAATTTTAAGATAAAAGAAAATCTATTCAGACAACTACTTTTAGGCTTTCAACATGCCCATAAGACCGTTCCATCTTTGTGCTTGTTGCAAACTTATAAACAATCAAATCGTTTAAATGTTATTTAATTAAACCATTAAAAATGTTTGCCTAATTTAGAACATTTTTCAGTTTATTGATATGCGTATCATTATTTTATGAGGATCTATCAAAAGATCTGATCATCACATAAATATTGTATAATAAAATTACAAATTAAAAAAACCTAAATCACCATAAATCAGAAAATTGTGTAAATTTATTTATTTAAAACACATTTCCAAGAAACAGCAAATTTTTATAAATGGTGATGCACAACAGTCACACACCTACAATTCAAAATCAAAACAAATAACATGAAAAAAAAATACCCCCATTATAATTTATAACCCGCATTCACCATATCAGTAATGTAATCTTCCCACATACAAAACAAATTCATCTTTTTCATGCAAAAAATGTTATAATCTAAATTCCAACATTTTAATTTATACAAACACCCAAATGACCATCAATGACCATTGCAGAATACAAAAAAAAAAAAAAAAAAAAACATAATAAAATGAAATAAATTCAAAGCTTTTTGGATTTGTACAAAATACAGCACTCACACAAACACGCACGTACACCAACAAAAAAGACAAAATCTCGGATTTTCCAGTTTTCCGTTTTTTTTGTGTTTGGGGATAAAATTATGATTACTATCCACCCCGAATGGTGGCACAAGGAACATGATGATGATGGTACTGTTTGTAACAAATGAAATTTATAATGGAAATAGAACTAAAATACTTTTTTTATGCCATCATCATTTCATCATTCAGTTCAGTTTTTTTTTTTATTTTATTTTATGTTCGAGATGGCAGCAAAAATATGAAATATGGGATTTTGATGTGAGAGCTTAAAAAATAAAGAAAACATCATATATGTGTATACAACAACCATTTACGTTATATTTTTATGTTTTTTTATTCGGTAGAAATCCTAATTTTCCTTTTTGTGTATATATATGTGTGTGTGTGTGTGTGTGTGGGTATTATAAAACATATCCCATGAACACAATAAAACCGAAAAGAAAAGTCATTAATTTTATCTTAAACAAACAAGAAAATAACACACAAAAAAACAGTAAAATAAAATGGAAAATCTATTACAATAATAACGTACAAAAGACATACATATAGCACATAAAAGCGTCTAACTGCTCTCTATATGTGTTTATTATATACACAGCTCTATATTTATATAAGGATGCGCTAAAATTATAACTAAAATGTGTCCGGGTTGAACACTATATTCACACAAGCAAAAAAGCAATAAGTTTATTTTATAGCTTTCCTCTCCATCACCCCACCCACAAGTTTCCATTTTCCACACACGAAAAGTCATTTTTCCCATAATGTAACACACAAAAATACGAAATCGCCCTGACTTTTTTCCTTTTTATTTTCATCTTCCTTTTTTTTTTTTGTGTGTGCAAGAGGAAAATTGTTCGTTTCTTTTTTGTGTACACACACACACACACACTCATCTATATACGGGTATATTTGTATATATGAATGGGGGGGTCATCTGTGGCTGAGAGGTCACCGTCATCACATTAGGGTGTTGCCAGGCAACCAAATTCACATTCATTCTTTTTTTTTTCGTGCTACCATAAAAAGTACACACATAGACTTTCTATACATTTACGTCAAAAACGAGCACAAAAATAAAAAGGAAAATTGGTAAAAAAAAAAACAACAAAACAGAAAGAAAAACCAGAAGCAGCAAAAACGACAAAAAGATATGGTAAAAAAAAGCTTAAATGAAAATTAAAATCGAGAAAATTGTATATACACCAACCAGTTTAATGTCGTATAGCTTATAAATAATAAAAAATAAAAAAACTCTCGGCAAAAGCTTTTTGTATTTTCCTATACTGTACGGTGAGTGTGCAATATGGATTTACAAATGGATATGTGGATTCTAGTTTTATTAGGAGAGGGATATTCTGGTGGAAAATGGATTTCATTTCGGTTTTTCTACTATATGGATATTGTACTGTACTCATACAAAATACAAGAGCTGGAAATATAATTTAATGGTAAAGTAAATAACGAGAAATAAATCTAAATATGGTTTTATACATATGTCTGTTCATTTGTACATTATGTTTATACACACATTTATTTTCTATATTTGTATAAAGTAAATTTTCAGCTATTAAAAAATTATAACGGGTTTATGAATATCAACAAATAGTAATAAATAAATATTACGTTCGTACACTATTTATACATAATGCTGGAGAATTCATTTTTGAATACTCTACAAATCAGTTTTAGGAAAATTTTTAATTAAAAATGGCTTTAAATATTTCTTTATAGTTGGGTCCCACACCTGTTCAAATAAATTTTTTGTAATAATGTTACTCGTTGAATTTTTTTCCACAACACAAAAAAATCCGAAGTGCCGACCTTTGCAGCCCTTTGCAGCAATTAACAATTATAAGTAATTGTGACTTGGTTCCGTTAAATAAAATCAGAGTTTTACGAGTTTTGATCAAATACATAGGGTACCATAATTTCGTATGCTCGTGTCATTCAGGGCACCACGGGAAGAGCCTGCCTCTAATCGCCTAACAAAACCACTAAATTTACCGGTTCGAATCAGACTTTTGTTAGGTGAGTAATAAAATAAATTAATTAAAAACTTTTTATTTGTTTATATAAATTTGTGGAAATATACGATACTATTATAGCTGGCTATAAAAAAATGAATGAACACGAAATTGTAATTTTCTTTTCGAATTATAGAAAAAATATATTTACAACATTTTATTTGACTGACAAATTATAAAAATGGCAATATACTAAACGTGACCATTAAACAAAGACAAAATGCAAGCTTGTTTAGTGAACTAATTTGAGAAAACTAATTTTATTTAATTCATTTTACAAAATAGGTCAAATATAAGAAATTATTCTAAAAGCGTCAATCGCAAAAAATGTTATAATTGAATTAAAATAAAGTTCACAAATTTAGCGGTATGCACTAATTGTTATTTTTAATTAGCTTGATGCCGGCGCATTCATTCTCCCCTCTATTTAGGAATCTAAATCACTTGGTGACATCTTCTTATTCTTCTTCGTTGTCTAGTTGCAACTTACATATCTTGTTGGTTGCTCGCGTATTTATTATTATTATTATTATTATTACTTGAGGGCCATGTGGGCGTTAAGCCACCTCGCACAGCGACCTAAGAGATATTTTGTGCATCAAGCCCTAATTAATTATCCGTCCAGCCAATATTCAGGCTCTTAATGAACCTGATAATACTACCGACCGCTACGTGATACATACTATCTGGGCTCATTGCTCTCCCTCCTAGATGACTACTGTAGGAAATACTTCTACAAGCGTTACATACTATCTGGGCTCATTGTTCTCCCTCCTAGATGTAATAACGTTTACTTCTGCTAGAAGAGCGGTAGCATTGGGACTCACGGACTTCGAGAGGGCAGACCCACTCTCGTATATTCCTATCCGTGCCTCGTCTACCGTTTTGATTTAACTCTTTAAGTTGCTGAGAATAAAAAAGTCGCCTGTAGGTCACCCAGATTTACTACATGAAAGCTAACTAAAACTGGAGGGTGTCTGGTATCCAGAGTCCGCATATATAGACTGATTAACCTATCAGCCATTCATCCATCGGCATATGCTGTTCCACCTTAGATTAGGGATTTTTTGTCAAGGTTTTCTCCTTTAGCGACGTACTTTCGCCTGTCACAAAAGGCCACAGTCTGCCTAATGGTTACAGTTACCAGTGGTGCTGGTTGCTCGCGTAAGAACTTTGTTTTGCATCTTTACGTTAACCACTCTGATTGACCCATCATCGCCTTAACAAAACTTCATCGGTACATCCTAACAGCCACATCTACGGCGGCAAATTATCATCCTTAAGCAACTCTAAATTATTGACTTTTAAAACAGATTTGTTCGGTTTCCACGTTGACCTTTGAATTATGCGGTTCGGGTAATCACAAGAACAGCTGCGCCAAAACATTTGCATTCTCAAATGCAAGTTTTCTCATCTTGTTAGCCGGGATTCCTTTAAATTCAAGACGAAGATCATCCAACCGTTCATTCCGGACAGGTTTATCAAAGTTTTACAAAACAATTAAAGAAACAAGTAATCATATAAACAATAAGAAACAATTTTAATCGACTTTTTTCACAATTTTTTTCAGTTGATTTTCAATCAAATTGAATTTTCTGCGAAATATGTAGCAATTTGTGAGCGATCCAACTGACCGTTGGCATGACGATTACAGGTCTCAACGCCTATTGATAGAGGTATCAATCAACGAAATCGGAGCACAATTGCAGATTTTTGATTTTTCTGGCTCTGAATTTGTGGGCTTTAGTTCAGTTGATTTTCAATAAAATTGAATTTTCTGCGAAATGTGTAGAAATGTGCGAGCGATCCAAATGACTGTTGGCATGACGATTACAGGTCTCAACGCCTATTGATAGAGGTATCAATCAACGAAATCGGAGCACAATTGCAGATTTTTGATTTTTCTGGCTCTGAATTTGTGAGCTTTAGTTCAGTTGATTTTCAATAAAATTGAATTTTCTGCGAAATGTGTAGAAATGTGCGAGCGATCCAACTGACCAGTGGCATGACGATTACAGGTTTCAACGCCTATTGATAGAGGTATCAATCAACGAAAAAATCGGAGCACAATTGCAGATTTTTGATTTTTCTGGCTCCGAATTTGTGGGCTATAGTTCAGTTGATTTTCAATAAAATTGAATTTTCTGCGAAATGTGTAGAAATATGCGAGCGATCCAAATGACCGTTGGCATGACGATTACAGGTTTCAACGCCTATTGATAGAGGTATCAATCAACGAAATCGGAGCACAATTGCAGATTTTCGATTTTTCTGGCTCTGAATTTGTGGGCTATAGTTCAGTTGATTTTCAATAAAATTGAATTTTCTGCGAAATGTGTAGAAATATGCGAGCGATCCAAATGACCGTTGGGATGGCGATTACACATCTTAACGACTATTGATAGCGGTATCAATCAACGAAATCGGAGCACAATTGCAGATTTTCGATTTTTCTGGCTCTGAAGTTGTGGGCTATAGTTCAGTTGATTTTCAGTAAAATTGAATTTTCTGCTAAATGTGTAGAAATGCGCGAGCGATCCAAATGACCGTTGGCATGATGATTACAGGTGTCAGCGCCTATTGATAGAAGTATCAATCATCGAAATCGGACCACAATTGCAGATTTTCGATTTTTCTGGCTCTGAATTTGTGAGCTATAGTTCAGTTGATTTTCAATAAAATTGAATTTTCTGCGAAATATGTAGAAATGTGCGAGCGATCCAAATGACCGTTGGTATGACGATTACAGGTCTCAACGCCTATTGATAGAGGTATCAATCAACGAAATCGGACCACAATTGCAGATTTTCGATTTTTCTGGCTCTGAATTTGTGAGCTATAGTTCAGTTGATTTTCAATAAAATTGAATTTTCTGCGAAATGTGTAGAAATGTGCGAGCGATCCAAATGACCGTTGGCATGACGATTACAGGTCTCAATGCCTATTGATAGAGGTATCAATCAACGAAATCGGAGCACAATTGCAGATTTTCGATTTTTCTGGCTTTGAATTTGTGGGCTATAGTTCAGTTGATTTTCAATAAAATTGAATTTTCTGCGAAATGTGTAGAAATGCTCGAGCGATCCAAATGACCGTTGGCATGACGATTACAGGTCTCAATGCCTATTGATAAAGGTATCAATCAACGAAATCGGAGCACAATTGCAGATTTTCGATTTTTCTGGCTCTAAATTTGTGGGCTATAGTTCAGTTGGTTTTCAATAAAATTGAATTTTCTGCGAAATGTGTAGAAATGTGCGAGCGATCCAAATGACCGTTGGCATGATGATTACAGGTCTCAACGCCTATTGATAGAGGTATCAATCAACGAAATCGGACCACAATTGCAGATTTTCGATTTTTCTGGCTCTGAATTTGTGGGCTATATTTCAGTTGATTTTCAATAAAATTGAATTTTCTGCGAAATGTGTAGAAATGTGCGAGCGATCCAAATGACCGTTGGCATGATGATTACAGGTCTCAACGCCTATTGATAGAGGTATCAATCAACGAAATCGGAGCACAATTGCAGATTTTCGATTTTTCTGGCTCTGAATTTGTGAGCTATAGTTCAGTTGATTTTCAATAAAATTGAATTTTCTGCGAAATGTGTAGAAATATGCGAGCGATCCAACTGACCGTTGGCATGGCGATGA
This sequence comes from Tipula helvola, assembly GCA_963556165.1. Lineage (NCBI taxonomy): Eukaryota > Metazoa > Arthropoda > Insecta > Diptera > Tipulidae > Tipula > Tipula helvola. The sequence goes on from OY744481.1 coordinate 310,735,131, forward strand.
CAGATCTCAACGACTGTTGATATACGTATCAATCAACGAAATCGGACCACAATTGCAGTTTTTCGATTTTTCTGGCTCTGAATTTGTGGGCTATAGTTCAGTTGATTTTCAATAAAATTGAATTTTCTGCGAAATGTGTAGAAATGTGCGAGCGATCCAAATGACCGCTGGTGTGACGATTACAGGTCTCAACGCCTATTGATAGAGGTATCAATCAACGAAATCGGAGCACAATTGCAGATTTTTGATTTTCTGGCTCTGAATTTGTGAGCTTTAGTTCAGTTGATTTTCAATAAAATTGAATTTTCTGCGAAATGTGTAGAAATGTGCGAGCGATCCAAATGACTGTTGGCATGACGATTACAGGTCTCAACGCCTATTGATAGAGGTATCAATCAACGAAATCGGAGCACAATTGCAGATTTTTGATTTTCTGGCTCTGAATTTGTGAGCTTTAGTTCAGTTGATTTTCAATAAAATTGAATTTTCTGCGAAATGTGTAGAAATGTGCGAGCGATCCAAATGACTGTTGGCATGACGATTACAGGTCTCAACGCCTATTGATAGAGGTATCAATCAACGAAATCGGAGCACAATTGCAGATTTTTGATTTTCTGGCTCTGAATTTGTGAGCTTTAGTTCAGTTGATTTTCAATAAAATTGAATTTTCTGCGAAATGTGTAGAAATGTGCGAGCGATCCAAATGACTGTTGGCATGACGATTACAGGTCTCAACGCCTATTGATAGAGGTATCAATCAACGAAATCGGAGCACAATTGCAGATTTTTGATTTTTCTGGCTCTGAATTTTGGGTTCTATAGTTCAGTTGATTTTCAATAAAATTGAATTTTCTGCGAAATGTGTATAAATGTGCGAGCGATCCAAATGACCGATGGCATGACGATTACAGGTCTCAACGCCTATTGATAGAGGTATCAATCAACGAAATCGAAGCACAATTGCAGATTTTCGATTTTTCTGGTTCTGAATTTGTGGTTCAGTTGATTTTCAATCAAATTGAATTTTCTGCTAAATATGTAGAAATTTGTGAGCGATCCAAATGACCAGCGGCATGACGATTACAGGTTTCAACGCCTATTGATAGAGGTATCAATCAACGAAATCGGAGCACAATTGCAGATTTTCGATTTTTCTGGCTCTGAAGTTGTGGGCTATAGTTCAGTTGATTTTCAGTAAAATTGAATTTTCTGCTAAATGTGTAGAAATGCGCGAGCGATCCAAATGACCGTTGGCATGATGATTACAGGTGTCAGCGCCTATTGATAGAAGTATCAATCATCGAAATCGGACCACAATTGCAGATTTTCGATTTTTCTGGCTCTGAATTTGTGAGCTATAGTTCAGTTGATTTTCAATAAAATTGAATTTTCTGCGAAATATGTAGAAATGTGCGAGCGATCCAAATGACCGTTGGTATGACGATTACAGGTCTCAACGCCTATTGATAGAGGTATCAATCAACGAAATCGGACCACAATTGCAGATTTTCGATTTTTCTGGCTCTGAATTTGTGAGCTATAGTTCAGTTGATTTTCAATAAAATTGAATTTTCTGCGAAATGTGTAGAAATGTGCGAGCTATCCAAATGACCGTTGGCATGACGATTACAGGTCTCAATGCCTACTGATAGAGGTATCAATCAACGAAATCGGAGCACAATTGCAGATTTTCGATTTTTCTGGCTTTGAATTTGTGGGCTATAGTTCAGTTGATTTTCAATAAAATTGAATTTTCTGCGAAATGTGTAGAAATGCTCGAGCGATCCAAATGACCGTTGGCATGACGATTACAGGTCTCAATGCCTATTGATAAAGGTATCAATCAACGAAATCGGAGCACAATTGCAGATTTTCGATTTTTCTGGCTCTAAATTTGTGGGCTATAGTTCAGTTGATTTTCAATAAAATTGAATTTTCTGCGAAATGTGTAGAAATGTGCGAGCGATCCAAATGACCGTTGGCATGATGATTACAGGTCTCAACGCCTATTGATAGAGGTATCAATCAACGAAATCGGAGCACAATTGCAGATTTTCGATTTTTCTGGCTCTGAATTTGTGAGCTATAGTTCAGTTGATTTTCAATAAAATTGAATTTTCTGCGAAATGTGTAGAAATATGCGAGCGATCCAACTGACCGTTGGCATGGCGATGACAGATCTCAACGACTGTTGATATACGTATCAATCAACGAAATCGGACCACAATTGCAGTTTTTCGATTTTTCTGGCTCTGAATTTGTGGGCTATAGTTCAGTTGATTTTCAATAAAATTGAATTTTCTGCGAAATGTGTAGAAATGTGCGAGCGATCCAAATGACCGCTGGTGTGACGATTACAGGTCTCAACGCCTATTGATAGAGGTATCAATCAACGAAATCGGAGCACAATTGCAGATTTTTGATTTTCTGGCTCTGAATTTGTGAGCTTTAGTTCAGTTGATTTTCAATAAAATTGAATTTTCTGCGAAATGTGTAGAAATGTGCGAGCGATCCAAATGACTGTTGGCATGACGATTACAGGTCTCAACGCCTATTGATAGAGGTATCAATCAACGAAATCGGAGCACAATTGCAGATTTTTGATTTTCTGGCTCTGAATTTGTGAGCTTTAGTTCAGTTGATTTTCAATAAAATTGAATTTTCTGCGAAATGTGTAGAAATGTGCGAGCGATCCAACTGACCAGTGGCATGACGATTACAGGTCTCAACGCCTATTGATAGAGGTATCAATCAACGAAATCGGAGCACAATTGCAGATTTTTGATTTTCTGGCTCTGAATTTGTGAGCTTTAGTTCAGTTGATTTTCAATAAAATTGAATTTTCTGCGAAATGTGTAGAAATGTGCGAGCGATCCAAATGACTGTTGGCATGACGATTACAGGTCTCAACGCCTATTGATAGAGGTATCAATCAACGAAATCGGAGCACAATTGCAGATTTTTGATTTTTCTGGCTCTGAATTTGGGGGCTATAGTTCAGTTGATTTTCAATAAAATTGAATTTTCTGCGAAATGTGTAGAAATGTGCGAGCGATCCAAATGACCGTTGGCATGACGATTACAGGTTTCAACGCCTATTGATAGAGGTATCAATCAACGAAATCGGAGCACAATTGCAGATTTTCGATTTTTCTGGCTCTGAATTTGTGGGCTATAGTTCAGTTGATTTTCAATAAAATTGAATTTTCTGCGAAATGTGTATAAATGTGCGAGCGATCCAAATGACCGATGGCATGACGATTACAGGTCTCAACGCCTATTGATAGAGGTATCAATCAACGAAATCGGAGCACAATTGCAGATTTACGATTTTTCTGGCTCTGAATTTGTGGGCTATAGTTCAGTTGATTTTCAATAAAATTGAATTTTCTGCGAAATGTGTATAAATGTGCAAGCGATCCAAATGACCGATGGCATGACGATTACAGGTCTCAACGCCTATTGAGAGAGGTATCAATCAACGAAATCGGAGCACAATTGCAGATTTTTGATTTTTCTGGCTCTGAATTTGTGGGCTATAGTTCAGTTGATTTTCAATAAAATTGAATTTTCTGCGAAATATGTAGAAATGTGCGAGCGATCCAAATGACCGTTGGCATGACGATTACAGGTTTCAACGCCTATTGATAGAGGTATCAATCAACGAAATCGGAGCACAATTGCAGATTTTCGATTTTTCTGGCTCTGAATTTGTGGGCTATAGTTCAGTTGATTTTCAATAAAATTGAATTTTCTGCGAAATGTGTATAAATGTGCGAGCGATCCAAATGACCGATGGCATGACGATTACAGGTCTCAACGCCTATTGATAGAGGTATCAATCAACGAAATCGGAGCACAATTGCAGATTTTCGATTTTTCTGGTTCTGAATTTGTGGTTCAGTTGATTTTCAATCAAATTGAATTTTCTGCTAAATATGTAGAAATTTGTGAGCGATCCAAATGACCAGCGGCATGACGATTACAGGTCTCAACGCCTATTGATAGAGGTATCAATCAACGAAATCGGAGCACAATTGCAGATTTTTGATTTTCTGGCTCTGAATTTGTGAGCTTTAGTTCAGTTGATTTTCAATAAAATTGAATTTTCTGCTAAATATGTAGAAATTTGTGAGCGATCCAAATGACCAGCGGCATGACGATTACAGGTCTCAACGCCTATTGATAGAGGTATCAATCAACGAAATCGGAGCACAATTGCAGATTTTCGATTTTTCTGGTTCTGAATTTGTGGTTCAGTTGATTTTCAATCAAATTGAATTTTCTGCTAAATATGTAGAAATTTGTGAGCGATCCAAATGACCAGCGGCATGACGATTACAGGTCTCAACGCCTATTGATAGAGGTATCAATCAACGAAATCGGAGCACAATTGCAGATTTTTGATTTTTCTGGCTCTGAATTTGTGGGCTATAGTTCAGTTGATTTTCAATAAAATTGAATTTTCTGCTAAATGTGTAGAAATGCGCGAGCGATCCAAATGACCGTTGGCATGATGATTACAGGTGTCAGCGCCTATTGATAGAGGTATCAATCAACGAAATCGGACCACAATTGCAGATTTTCGATTTTTCTGGCTCTGAATTTGTGAGCTATAGTTCAGTTGATTTTCAATAAAATTGAATTTTCTGCGAAATATGTAGAAATGTGCGAGCGATCCAAATGACCGTTGGTATGACGATTACAGGTCTCAACGCCTATTGATAGAGGTATCAATCAACGAAATCGGACCACAATTGCAGATTTTCGATTTTTCTGGCTCTGAATTTGTGAGCTATAGTTCAGTTGATTTTCAATAAAATTGAATTTTCTGCGAAATGTGTAGAAATGTGCGAGCGATCCAAATGACCGTTGGCATGACGATTACAGGTCTCAATGCCTATTGATAGAGGTATCAATCAACGAAATCGGACCACAATTGCAGATTTTCGATTTTTCTGGCTTTGAATTTGTGGGCTATAGTTCAGTTGATTTTCAATAAAATTGAATTTTCTGCGAAATGTGTAGAAATATGCGAGCGATCCAAATGACCGTTGGCATGGCGATTACAGGTCTCAACGACTATTGATAGCGGTATCAATCAACGAAATCGGAGCACAATTGCAGATTTTCGATTTTTCTGGCTCTGAAGTTGTGGGCTATAGTTCAGTTGATTTTCAGTAAAATTGAATTTTCTGCGAAATGTGTAGAAATGCGCGAGCGATCCAAATGACCGTTGGCATGATGAGTACAGGTGTCAGCGCCTATTGATAGAGGTATCAATCAACGAAATCGGACCACAATTGCAGATTTTCGATTTTTCTGGCTGTGAATTTGTGAGCTATAGTTCAGTTGATTTTCAATAAAATTGAATTTTCTGCGAAATGTGTAGAAATGTGCGAGCGATCCAAATGACCGTTGGCATGACGATTACAGGTCTCAACGCCTATTGATAGAGGTATCAATCAACGAAATCGAAGCACAATTGCAGATTTTTGATTTTTCTGGCTCTGAATTTGTGGGCTATATTTCAGTTGATTTTTAATAAAATTGAATTTTCTACGAAATGTGTAGAAATGTGCCAGCGATCCAAATGGCCAGCGGCATGACGATTACAGGTCTCAATGCCTATTGATAGAGGTATCAATCAACGAAATCGGAGCACAATTGCAGATTTTCGATTTTTCTGGCTCTAAATTTGTGGGCTATAGTTCAGTTGATTTTCAATTAAATTGAATTTTCTGCGAAATATGTAGAAATGTGCGAGTGATCCAAATAACCGTTGGCATGACGATTACAGGTCTCAATGCCTATTGCTAAAGGTATCAATCAACGAAATCGGAGCACAATTGCAGATTTTCGATTTTTCTGGCTCTGAATTTGTGAGCTATAGTTCAGTTGATTTTCAATAAAATTGAATTTTCTGCGAAATGTGTAGAAATGTGCGAGCGATCCAAATGACCGTTGGCATGATGATTACAGGTCTCAACGCCTATTGATAGAGGTATCAATCAACGAAATCGGACCACAATTGCAGATTTTCGATTTTTCTGGCTCTGAATTTGTGGGCTATATTTCAGTTGATTTTCAATAAAATTGAATTTTCTGCGAAATGTGTAGAAATGTGCGAGCGATCCAAATGACCGTTGGCATGATGATTACAGGTCTCAACGCCTATTGATAGAGGTATCAATCAACGAAATCGGAGCACAATTGCAGATTTTCGATTTTTCTGGCTCTGAATTTGTGAGCTATAGTTCAGTTGATTTTCAATAAAATTGAATTTTCTGCGAAATGTGTAGAAATATGCGAGCGATCCAACTGACCGTTGGCATGGCGATGACAGATCTCAACGACTGTTGATATACGTATCAATCAACGAAATCGGACCACAATTGCAGTTTTTCGATTTTTCTGGCTCTGAATTTGTGGGCTATAGTTCAGTTGATTTTCAATAAAATTGAATTTTCTGCGAAATGTGTAGAAATGTGCGAGCGATCCAAATGACCGCTGGTGTGACGATTACAGGTCTCAACGCCTATTGATAGAGGTATCAATCAACGAAATCGGAGCACAATTGCAGATTTTTGATTTTTCTGGCTCTGAATTTGTGGGCTATATTTCAGTTGATTTTTAATAAAATTGAATTTTCTACGAAATGTGTAGAAATGTGCCAGCGATCCAAATGGCCAGCGGCATGACGATTACAGGTCTCAATGCCTATTGATAGAGGTATCAATCAACGAAATCGGAGCACAATTGCAGATTTTCGATTTTTCTGGCTCTAAATTTGTGGGCTATAGTTCAGTTGATTTTCAATTAAATTGAATTTTCTGCGAAATATGTAGAAATGTGCGAGTGATCCAAATAACCGTTGGCATGACGATTACAGGTCTCAATGCCTATTGCTAAAGGTATCAATCAACGAAATCGGAGCACAATTGCAGATTTTCGATTTTTCTGGCTCTGAATTTGTGAGCTATAGTTCAGTTGATTTTCAATAAAATTGAATTTTCTGCGAAATGTGTAGAAATATGCGAGCGATCCAACTGACCGTTGGCATGGCGATGACAGATCTCAACGACTGTTGATATACGTATCAATCAACGAAATCGGACCACAATTGCAGTTTTTCGATTTTTCTGGCTCTGAATTTGTGGGCTATAGTTCAGTTGATTTTCAATAAAATTGAATTTTCTGCGAAATGTGTAGAAATGTGCAAGCGATCCAAATGACCGCTGGTGTGACGATTACAGGTCTCAACGCCTATTGATAGAGGTATCAATCAACGAAATCGGAGCACAATTGCAGATTTTTGATTTTCTGGCTCTGAAGTTGTGAGCTTTAGTTCAGTTGATTTTCAATAAAATTGAATTTTCTGCGAAATGTGTAGAAATGTACGAGCGATCCAAATGACTGTTGGCATGACGATTACAGGTCTCAACGCCTATTGATAGAGGTATCAATCAACGAAATCGGAGCACAATTGCAGATTTTTGATTTTTCTGGCTCCGAATTTGTGGGCTATAGTTCAGTTGATTTTCAATAAAATTGAATTTTCTGCGAAATGTGTAGAAATGTGCGAGCGATCCAAATGACCGTTGGCATGACGATTACAGGTCTCAACGCCTATTGATAGAGGTATCAATCAACGAAATCGGAGCACAATTGCAGATTTTCGATTTTTCTGGCTTTGAATTTGTGGGCTATAGTTCAGTTGATTTTCAATAAAATTGAATTTTCTGCGAAATGTGTATATGCGAGCGATCCAACTGACCGATGGCATGACGATTTACAGGTCTCAACGCCTATTGATAGAGGTATCAATCAACGAAATCGAAGCACAATTGCAGATTTTCGATTTTTCTGGCTCTGAATTTGTGGGCTATAGTTCAGTTGATTTTCAATAAAATTGAATTTTCTGCGAAATGTGTATAAATGTGCGAGCGATCCAAATGACCGATGGCATGACGATTACAGGTCTCAACGCCTATTGATAGAGGTATCAATCAACGAAATCGAAGCACAATTGCAGATTTTCGATTTTTCTGGCTTTGAATTTGTGAGCTATAGTTCAGTTGATTTTCAATAAAATTGAATTTTCTGCGAAATGTGTAGAAATATGCGAGCGATCCAACTGACCGTTGGCATCGGCGATGACAGATCTCAACGACTGTTGATATACGTATCAATCAACGAAATCGGACCACAATTGCTGTTTTCGATTTTTCAGGCTCTGAATTTGTGGGCTATAGTTCAGTTGATTTTCAATAAAATTGAATTTTCTGCGAAATGTGTAGAAATGTGCGAGCGATCCAAATGACCGCTGGTGTGACGATTACAGGTCTCAACGCCTATTGATAGAGGTATCATCAACGAAATCGGAGCACAATTGCAGATTTTTGATTTTCTGGCTCTGAATTTGTGAGCTTTAGTTCAGTTGATTTTCAATAAAATTGAATTTTCTGCGAAATGTGTAGAAATGTGCGAGCGATCCAAATGACCGTTGGCATGATGATTACAGGTCTCAACGCCTATTGATAGAGGTATCAATCAACGAAATCGGACCACAATTGCAGATTTTCGATTTTTCTGGCTCTGAATTTGTGGGCTATATTTCAGTTGATTTTCAATAAATTGAATTTTCTGCGAAATGTGTAGAAATGTGCGAGCGATCCAAATGACCGTTGGCATGATGATTACAGGTCTCAACGCCTATTGATAGAGGTATCAATCCACGAAATCGGAGCACAATTGCAGATTTTCGATTTTTCTGGCTCTGAATTTGTGAGCTATAGTTCAGTTGATTTTCAATAAAATTGAATTTTCTGCGAAATGTGTAGAAATATGCGAGCGATCCAACTGACCGTTGGCATGGCGATGACAGATCTCAACGACTGTTGATATACGTATCAATCAACGAAATCGGACCACAATTGCAGTTTTTCGATTTTTCTGGCTCTGAATTTGTGGGCTATAGTTCAGTTGATTTTCAATAAAATGAATTTTCTGCGAAATGTGTAGAAATGTGCGAGCGATCCAAATGACCGCTGGTGTGACGATTACAGGTCTCAACGCCTATTGATAGAGGTATCAATCAACGAAATCGGAGCACAATTGCAGATTTTTGATTTTCTGGCTCTGAAGTTGTGAGCTTTAGTTCAGTTGATTTTCAATAAAATTGAATTTTCTGCGAAATGTGTAGAAATGTGCGAGCGATCCAAATGACTGTTGGCATGACGATTACAGGTCTCAACGCCTATTGATAGAGGTATCAATCAACGAAATCGGAGCACAATTGCAGATTTTTGATTTTTCTGGCTCTGAATTTGTGGGCTATAGTTCAGTTGATTTTCAATAAAATTGAATTTCTGCGAAATGTGTAGAAATGTGCGAGCGATCCAAATGACCGTTGGCATGACGATTACAGGTTTCAACGCCTATTGATAGAGGTATCAATCAACGAAATCGGAGCACAATTGCAGATTTTCGATTTTTCTGGCTTTGAATTTGTGGGCTATAGTTCAGTTGATTTTCAATAAAATTGAATTTTCTGCGAAATGTGTATAAATGTTGCGAGCGATCCAAATGACCGATGGCATGACGATTACAGGTCTCAACGCCTATTGATAGAGGTATCAATCAACGAAATCGGAGCACAATTGCAGATTTTTGATTTTTCTGGCTCTGAATTTGTGGGCTATAGTTCAGTTGATTTTCAATAAAATTGAATTTTCTGCGAAATGTGTATAAATGTGCGAGCCATCCAAATGACCGATGGCATGACGATTACAGGTCTCAACGCCTATTGATAGAGGTATCAATCAACGAAATCGAAGCATAATTGCAGATTTTCGATTTTTCTGGTTCTGAATTTGTGGTTCAGTTGATTTTCAATCAAATTGAATTTTCTGCTAAATATGTAGAAATTTGTGAGCGATCCAAATGACCAGCGGCATGACGATTACAGGTCTCAACGCCTATTGATAGAGGTATCAATCAACGAAATCGGAGCACAATTGCAGATTTTTGATTTTTCTGGCTCTGAATTTGTGGGCTATAGTTCAGTTGATTTTCAATAAAATTGAATTTTCTGCGATATGTGTAGAAATATGCGAGCGATCCAAATGACCGTTGGATGGCGATTACACATCTTAACGACTATTGATAGCGGTATCAATCAACGAAATCGGAGCACAATTGCAGATTTTCGATTTTTCTGGCTCTGAAGTTGTGGGCTATAGTTCAGTTGATTTTCAGTAAAATTGAATTTCTGCTAAATGTGTAGAAATGCGCGAGCGATCCAAATGACCGTTGGCATGATGATTACAGGTGTCAGCGCCTATTGATAGAAGTATCAATCAACGAAATCGGACCACAATTGCAGATTTTCGATTTTTCTGGCTCTGAATTTGTGGGCTATAGTTCAGTTGATTTTCAATAAAATTGAATTTTCTGCGAAATGTGTAGAAATGTGCGAGCGATCCAAATGACCGTTGGCATGACGATTACAGGTCTCAATGCCTATTGATAGAGGTATCAATCAACGAAATCGGAGCACAATTGCAGATTTTCGATTTTTCTGGCTTTGAATTTGTGGGCTATAGTTCAGTTGATTTTCAATAAAATTGAATTTTCTGCGAAATGTGTAGAAATATGCGAGCGATCCAAATGACCGTTGGCATGGCGATTACAGGTCTCAACGACTATTGATAGCGGTATCAATCAACGAAATCGGAGCACAATTGCATATTTTCGATTTTTCTGGCTCTAAATTGGTGGGCTATAGTTCAGTTGATTTTCATTAAATTGAATTTTCTGCGAAATGTGTAGAAATGTAGCGAGCGATCCAAATGACCGTTGGCATGATGATTACAGGTCTCAACGCCTATTGATAGAGGTATCAATCAACGAAATCGGACCACTATTGCAGATTTTCGATTTTTCTGGCTCTGAATTTGTGGGCTATATTTCAGTTGATTTTCAATAAAATTGAATTTTCTGCGAAATTTGTAGAAATGTGCGAGCGATCCAAATGACCGTTGGCATGATGATTACAGGTCTCAACGCCTATTGATAGAGGTATCAATCAACGAAATCGGAGCACAATTGCAGATTTTCGATTTTTCTGGCTCTGAATTTGTGAGCTATAGTTCAGTTGATTTTCAATAAAATTGAATTTTCTGCGAAATGTGTAGAAATATGCGAGCGATCCAACTGACCGTTGGCATGGCGATGACAGATCTCAACGACTGTTGATATACGTATCAATCAACGAAATCGGACCACAATTGCAGTTTTTCGATTTTTCTGGCTCTGAATTTGTGGGCTATAGTTCAGTTGATTTTCAATAAAATTGAATTTTCTGCGAAATGTGTAGAAATGTGCGAGCGATCCAAATGACCGCTGGTGTGACGATTACAGGTCTCAACGCCTATTGATAGAGGTATCAATCAACGAAATCGGAGCACAATTGCAGATTTTTGATTTTCTGGCTCTGAATTTGTGAGCTTTAGTTCAGTTGATTTTCAATAAAATTGAATTTTCTGCGAAATGTGTAGAAATGTGCGAGCGATCCAACTGACCGTTGGCATGACGATTACAGGTCTCAACGCCTATTGATAGAGGTATCAATCAACGAAATCGGAGCACAATTGCAGATTTTTGATTTTCTGGCTCTGAAGTTGTGAGCTTTAGTTCAGTTGATTTTCAATAAAATTGAATTTTCTGCGAAATGTGTAGAAATGTGCGAGCGATCCAAATGACTGTTGGCATGACGATTACAGGTCTCAACGCCTATTGATAGAGGTATCAATCAACGAAATCGGAGCACAATTGCAGATTTTTGATTTTTCTGGCTCTGAATTTGTGAGCTTTAGTTCAGTTGATTTTCAATAAAATTGAATTTTCTGCGAAATGTGTAGAAATGTGCGAGCGATCCAAATGACCGTTGGCATGATGATTACAGGTCTCAACGCCTATTGATAGAGGTATCAATCAACGAAATCGGAGCACAATTGCAGATTTTTGATTTTTCTGGCTCTGAATTTGTGAGCTTTAGTTCAGTTGATTTTCAATAAAATTGAATTTTCTGCGAAATGTGTAGAAATGTGCGAGCGATCCAAATGACCGTTGGCATGACGATTACAGGTCTCAACGCCTATTGATAGAGGTATCAATCAACGAAATCGGAGCACAATTGCAGATTTTTGATTTTTCTGGCTCTGAATTTGTGAGCTTTAGTTCAGTTGATTTTCAATAAAATTGAATTTTCTGCGAAATGTGTAGAAATGTGCGAGCGATCCAAATGACTGTTGGCATGACGATTACAGGTCTCAACGCCTATTGATAGAGGTATCAATCAACGAAATCGGAGCACAATTGCAGATTTTTGATTTTTCTGGCTCTGAATTTGTGGGCTATAGTTCAGTTGATTTTCAATAAAATTGAATTTTCTGCGAAATGTGTAGAAATGTGCGAGCGATCGAAATGACCGTTGGCATGACGATTACAGGTTTCAACGCCTATTGATAGAGGTATCAATCAACGAAATCGGAGCACAATAGCAGATTTTCGATTTTTCTGGCTTTGAATTTGTGGGCTATAGTTCAGTTGATTTTCAATAAAATTGAATTTTCTGCGAAATGTGTATAAATGTGCGAGCGATCCAAATGACCGATGGCATGATGATTACAGGTCTCAACGCCTATTGATAGAGGTATCAATCAACGAAATCGGAGCACAATTGCAGATTTTTGATTTTTCTGGCTCTGAATTTGTGAGCTTTAGTTCAGTTGATTTTCAATAAAATTGAATTTTCTGCGAAATGTGTATAAATGTGCGAGCGATCCAAATGACCGTTGGCATGGCGATTACACATCTTAACGACTATTGATAGAGGTATCAATCAACGAAATCGGACCACAATTGCAGATTTTCGATTTTTCTGGCTCTGAAGTTGTGGGCTATAGTTCAGTTGATTTTCAGTAAAATTGAATTTTCTGCTAAATGTGTAGAAATGCGCGAGCGATCCAAATGACCGTTGGCATGATGATTACAGGTGTCAGCGCCTATTGATAGAGGTATCAATCAACGAAATCGGACCACAATTGCAGATTTTCGATTTTTCTGGCTCTGAATTTGTGAGCTATAGTTCAGTTGATTTTCAATAAAATTGAATTTTCTGCGAAATATGTAGAAATGTGCGAGCGATCCAAATGACCGTTGGTATGACGATTACAGGTCTCAACGCCTATTGATAGAGGTATCAATCAACGAAATCGGACCACAATTGCAGATTTTCGATTTTTCTGGCTCTGAATTTGTGAGCTATAGTTCAGTTGATTTTCAATAAAATTGAATTTTCTGCGAAATGTGTAGAAATGTGCGAGCGATCCAAATGACCAGCGGCATGACGATTACAGGTCTCAATGCCTATTGATAGAGGTATCAATCAACGAAATCGGACCACAATTGCAGATTTTCGATTTTTCTGGCTTTGAATTTGTGGGCTATAGTTCAGTTGATTTTCAATAAAATTGAATTTTCTGCGAAATGTGTAGAAATATGCGAGCGATCCAAATGACCGTTGGCATGGCGATTACAGGTCTCAACGACTATTGATAGCGGTATCAATCAACGAAATCGGAGCACATTTGCATATTTTCGATTTTTCTGGCTCTGAAGTTGTGGGCTATAGTTCAGTTGATTTTCAGTAAAATTGAATTTTCTGCGAAATGTGTAGAAATGCGCGAGCGATCCAAATGACCGTTGGCATGATGATTACAGGTGTCAGCGCCTATTGATAGAGGTATCAATCAACGAAATCGGACCACAATTGCAGATTTTCGATTTTTCTGGCTCTGAATTTGTGAGCTATAGTTCAGTTGATTTTCAATAAAATTGAATTTTCTGCGAAATGTGTAGAAATGTGCGAGCGATCCAAATGACCGTTGGCATGACGATTACAGGTCTCAACGCCTATTGATAGAGGTATCAATCAACGAAATCGGAGCACAATTGCAGATTTTTGATTTTTCTGGCTCTGAATTTGTGGGCTATATTTCAGTTGATTTTCAATTAAATTGAATTTTCTGCGAAATGTGTATAAATGTGCGAGCGATCCAAATGACCGTTGGCATGATGATTACAGGTCTCAACGCCTATTGATAGAGGTATCAATCAACGAAATCGGACCACAATTGCAGATTTTCGATTTTTCTGGAGCTGAATTTGTGAGCTATAGTTCAGTTGATTTTCAATAAAATTGAATTTTCTGCGAAATGTGTAGAAATATGCGAGCGATCCAACTGACCGTTGGCATGGCGATGACAGATCTCAACGACTGTTGATATACGTATCAATCAACGAAATCGGACCCACAATTGCAGTTTTTTCGATTTTTCTGGCTCTGAATTTGTGGGCTATAGTTCAGTTGATTTTCAATAAAATTGAATTTTCTGCGAAATGTGTAGAAATGAGAGAGCGATCCAACTGACCGTTGGCATGACGATTACAGGTCTCAACGCCTATTGATAGAGGCATCAATCAACGAAATCGGAGCACAATTGCAGATTTTTGATTTTTCTGGCTCTGAATTTGTGAGCTTTAGTTCAGTTGATTTTCAATAAAATTGAATTTTCTGCGAAATGTGTAGAAATGTACGAGCGATCCAAATGACCGTTGGCATGATGATTACAGGTCTCAACGCCTATTGATAGAGGTATCAATCAACGAAATCGGACCACAATTGCAGATTTTCGATTTTTCTGGCTCTGAATTTGTGAGCTTTAGTTCAGTTGATTTTCAATAAAATTGAATTTTCTGCGAAATGTGTAGAAATGTGCGTGCGATCCAAATGACTGTTGGCATGACGATTACAGGTCTCAACGCCTATTGATAGAGGTATCAATCAACGAAATCGGAGCACAATTGCAGATTTTTGATTTTTCTGGCTCTGAATTTGTGAGCTTTAGTTCAGTTGATTTTCAATAAAATTGAATTTTCTGCGAAATGTGTAGAAATGTGCGAGCGATCCAACTGACCAGTGGCATGACGATTACAGGTCTCAACGCCTATTGATAGAGGTATCAATCAACGAAATCGGAGCACAATTGCAGATTTTTGATTTTTCTGGCTCTGAATTTGTGAGCTTTAGTTCAGTTGATTTTCAATAAAATTGAATTTTCTGCGAAATGTGTAGAAATGTGCGAGCGATCCAACTGACCGTTGGCATGACGATTACAGGTCTCAACGCCTATTGATAGAGGTATCAATCAACGAAATCGGAGCACAATTGCAGATTTTTGATTTTTCTGGCTCTGAATTTGTGAGCTTTAGTTCAGTTGATTTTCAATAAAATTGAATTTTCTGCGAAATGTGTAGAAATGTGCGAGCGATCCAAATGACTGTTGGCATGACGATTACAGGTCTCAACGCCTATTGATAGAGGTATCAATCAACGAAATCGGAGCACAATTGCAGATTTTTGATTTTTCTGGCTCTGAATTTGTGGGCTATAGTTCAGTTGATTTTCAATAAAATTGAATTTTCTGCGAAATGTGTAGAAATGTGCGAGCGATCCAAATGACCGTTGGCATGACGATTACAGGTTTCAACGCCTATTGATAGAGGTATCAATCAACGAAATCGGAGCACAATTGCAGATTTTCGATTTTTCTGGCTCTGAATTTGTGGGCTATAGTTCAGTTGATTTTCAATAAAATTGAATTTTCTGCGAAATGTGTAGAAATGTGCGAGCGATCCAAATGACCGATGTCATGACGATTACAGGTCTCAACGCCTATTGATAGAGGTATCAATCAACGAAATCGGAGCACAATTGCAGATTTTTGATTTTTCTGGCTCTGAATTTGTGGGCTATAGTTCAGTTGATTTTCAATAAAATTGAATTTTCTGCGAAATGTGTAGAAATGTGCGAGCGATCCAAATGACCGTTGGCATGACGATTACAGGTTTCAACGCCTATTGATAGAGGTATCAATCAACGAAATCGGACCACAATTGCAGATTTTCGATTTTTCTGGGTCTGAATTTGTGAGCTATAGTTCAGTTGATTTTCAATAAAATTGAATTTTCTGCGAAATATGTAGAAATGTGCGAGCGATCCAAATGACCGTTGGTATGACGATGACAGGTCTCAACGCCTATTGATAGAGGTATCAATCAACGAAATCGGACCAGAATTGCAGATTTTCGATTTTTCTGGCTCTGAATTTGTGAGCTATAGTTCAGTTGATTTTCAATAAAATTGAATTTTCTGCGAAATATGTAGAAATGTGCGAGCGATCCAAATGACCGTTGGCATGACGATTACAGGTGTCAGCGCCTATTGATAGAGGTATCAATCAACGAAATCGGACCACAATTGCAGATTTTCGATTTTTCTGGCTCTGAATTTGTGAGCTATAGTTCAGTTGATTTTCAATAAAATTTAATTTTCTGCGAAATATGTAGAAATGTGCGAGCGATCCAAATGACCGTTGGTATGACGATTACAGGTCTCAACGCCTATTGATAGAGGTATCAATCAACGAAATCGGACCAGAATTGCAGATTTTCGATTTTTCTGGCTCTGAATTTGTGAGCTATAGTTCAGTTGATTTTCAATAAAATTGAATTTTCTGCGAAATGTGTAGAAATGTGCGAGCGATCCAAATGACCGTTGGCATGACGATTACAGGTCTCAATGCCTATTGATAGAGGTATCAATCAACGAAATCGGAGCACAATTGCAGATTTTCGATTTTTCTGGCTCTGAAGTTGTGGGCTATAGTTCAGTTGATTTTCAGTAAAATTGAATTTTCTGCGAAATGTGTAGAAATGCGCGAGCGATCCAAATGACCGTTGGCATGACGATTACAGGTCTCAATGCCTATTGATAGAGGTATCAATCAACGAAATCGGAGCACAATTGCAGATTTTCGATTTTTCTGGCTCTGAATTTGTGGGCTATATTTCAGTTGATTTTTAATAAAATTGAATTTTCTACGAAATGTGTAGAAATGTGCCAGCGATCCAAATGGCCAGCGGCATGACGATTACAGGGCTCAATGCCTATTGATAGAGGTATCAATCAACGAAATCGGAGCACAATTGCAGATTTACGATTTTTCTGGCTCTAAATTTGTGGGCTATAGTTCAGTTGATTTTCAATAAAATTGAATTTTCTGCGAAATATGTAGAAATGTGCGAGTGATCTAAATAACCGTTGGCATGACGATTACAGGTCTCAATGCCTATTGCTAAAGGTATCAATCAACGAAATCGGAGCACAATTGCAGATTTTCGATTTTTCTGGCTCTGAATTTGTGAGCTATAGTTCAGTTGATTTTCAATAAAATTGAATTTTCTGCGAAATGTGTAGAAATGTGCGAGCGATCCAAATGACCGTTGGCATGATGATTACAGGTCTCAACGCCTATTGATAGAGGTATCAATCAACGAAATCGGACCACAATTGCAGATTTTCGATTTTTCTGGCTCTGAATTTGTGGGCTATATTTCAGTTGATTTTCAATAAAATTGAATTTTCTGCGAAATGTGTAGAAATGTGCGAGCGATCCAAATGACCGTTGGCATGATGATTACAGGTCTCAACGCCTATTGATAGAGGTATCAATCAACGAAATCGGAGCACAATTGCAGATTTTCGATTTTTCTGGCTCTGAATTTGTGAGCTATAGTTCAGTTGATTTTCAATAAAATTGAATTTTCTGCGAAATGTGTAGAAATATGCGAGCGATCCAACTGACCGTTGGCTTGGCGATGACAGATCTCAACGACTGTTGATATACGTATCAATCAACGAAATCGGACCACAATTGCAGTTTTTCGATTTTTCTGGCTCTGAATTTGTGGGCTATAGTTCAGTTGATTTTCAATAAAATTGAATTTTCTGCGAAATGTGTAGAAATGTGCGAGCGATCCAAATGACCGCTGGTGTGACGATTACAGGTCTCAACGCCTATTGATAGAGGTGTCAATCAACGAAATCGGACCACAATTGCAGATTTTCGATTTTTCTGGCTCTGAATTTGTGGGCTATATATAGTTCAGTTGATTTTCAATAAAATTGAATTTTCTGCGAAATATGTAGAAATGTGCGAGCGATCCAAATGACCGTTGGCATGGCGATTACATATCTCAACGACTATTGATAGAGGTATCAATCAACGAAATCGGACCACAATTGCAGATTTTCGATTTTTCTGGCTCTGAATTTGTGGGCTATATATAGTTCAGTTGATTTTCAATAAAATTGAATTTTCTGCGAAATGTGTAGAAATGTGCGAGCGATCCAAATGACCGTTGGCATGGCGATTACATATCTCAACGACTATTGATAGAGGTATCAATCAACGAAATCGGAGCACAATTGCCGATTTTCGATTTTTCTGGCTCTGAATTTGTGAGCTATAGTTCAGTTGATTTTCAATAAAATTGAATTTTCTGCGAAATGTGTAGAAATGTGCGAGCGATCCAAATGACCGTTGGCATGATGATTACAGGTCTCAACGCCTATTGATAGAGGTATCAATCAACGAAATCGGAGCACAATTGCAGATTTACGATTTTTCTGGCTCTGAATTTGTGGGCGATAGTTCAGTTGATTTTCAATAAAATTGAATTTTCTGCGAAATGTGTAGAAATGTGCGAGCGATCCAAATGACCGCTGGTGTGACGATTACAGGTCTCAACGCCTATTGATAGAGGTGTCAATCAACGAAATCGGACCACAATTGCAGATTTTCGATTTTTCTGGCTCTGAATTTGTGAGCTATAGTTCAGTTGATTTTCAATAAAATTGAATTTTCTGCGAAATATGTAGAAATGTGCGAGCGATCCAAATGACCGTTGGTATGACGATTACAGGTCTCAACGCCTATTGATAGAGGTATCAATCAACGAAATCGGAGCACAATTGCAGATTTTCGATTTTTCTAGCTCTGAATTTGTGGGCTATAGTTCAGTTGATTTTCAATAAAATTGAATTTTCTGCGAAATATGTAGAAATGTGCAAGCGATCCAAATAACCGTTGGCATGACGATTACAGGTCTCAACGACTATTGATAGAGGTATCAATCAACGAAATCGGACCACAATTGCAGTTTTTCGATTTTTCTGGCTCTGAATTTGTGGGCTATAGTTCAGTTGATTTTCAATAAAATTGAATTTTCTGCGAAATGTGTAGAAATGTGCGAGCGATCCAAATGACCGTTGGCATGATGATTACAGGTCTCAACGCCTATTGATAGAGGTATCAATCAACGAAATCGGAGCACAATTGCAGATTTTCGATTTTTCTGGCTCTGAAATTGTGGGCTATAGTTCAGTTGATTTTCAGTAAAATTGAATTTTCTGCGAAATGTGTAGAAATGCGCGAGCGATCCAAATGACCCTTGGCATGATGATTACAGGTCTCAACGCCTATTGATAGAGGTATCAATCAACGAAATCGGAGCACAATTGCAGATTTACGATTTTTCTGGCTCTGAAGTTGTGGGCTATAGTTCAGTTGATTTTCAGTAAAATTGAATTTTCTGCGAAATGTGTAGAAATTCGCGAGCGATCCAAATGACCGTTGGCATGATGATTACAGGTCTCAACGCCTATTGATAGAGGTATCAATCAACGAAATCGAACCACAATTGCAGATTTTCGATTTTTCTGGCTCTGAATTTGTGGGCTATAGTTCAGTTGATTTTCAATAAAATTGAACTTTCTGCGAAATGTGTAGAAATGCGCGAGCGATCCAAATGACCGTTGGCATGATGATTACAGGTCTCAACGCCTGTTGATAGAGGTATCAATCAACGAAATCGGAGCACAATTGCAGATTTACGATTTTTCTGGCTCTGAAGTTGTGGGCTATAGTTCAGTTGATTTTCAGTAAAATTGAATTTTCTGCGAAATGTGTAGAAATGCGCGAGCGATCCAAATGACCGTTGGCATGATGATTACAGGTCTCAACGCCTATTGATAGAGGTATCAATCAACGAAATCGAACCACAATTGCAGATTTTCGATTTTTCTGGCTCTGAATTTGTGGGCTATATATAGTTCAGTTGATTTTCAATAAAATTGAATTTTCTGCGAAATGTGTAGAAATGTGCGAGCGATCCAAATGACCGTTGGCATGATGATTACAGGTCTCAACGCCTATTGATAGAGGTATCAATCAACGAAATCGGAGCACAATTGCAGATTTTCGATTTTTCTGGCTCTGAAATTGTGGGCTATAGTTCAGTTGATTTTCAGTAAAATTGAATTTTCTGCGAAATGTGTAGAAATGCGCGAGCGATCCAAATGACCCTTGGCATGATGATTACAGGTCTCAACGCCTATTGATAGAGGTATCAATCAACGAAATCGGAGCACAATTGCAGATTTACGATTTTTCTGGCTCTGAAGTTGTGGGCTATAGTTCAGTTGATTTTCAGTAAAATTGAATTTTCTGCGAAATGTGTAGAAATGCGCGAGCGATCCAAATGACCCTTGGCATGATGATTACAGGTCTCAACGCCTATTGATAGAGGTATCAATCAACGAAATCGAACCACAATTGCAGATTTTCGATTTTTCTGGCTCTGAATTTGTGGGCTATAGTTCAGTTGATTTTCAATAAAATTGAATTTTCTGCGAAATGTGTAGAAATGTGCGAGCGATCCAAATGACCGTTGGCATGATGATTACAGGTCTCAACGCCTATTGATAGAGGTATCAATCAACGAAATCGGAGCACAATTGCAGATTTTCGATTTTTCTGGCTCTGAAATTGTGGGCTATAGTTCAGTTGATTTTCAGTAAAATTGAATTTTCTGCGAAATGTGTAGAAATGCGCGAGCGATCCAAATGACCCTTGGCATGATGATTACAGGTCTCAACGCCTATTGATAGAGGAATCAATCAACGAAATCGGAGCACAATTGCAGATTTACGATTTTTCTGGCTCTGAAGTTGTGGGCTATAGTTCAGTTGATTTTCAGTAAAATTGAATTTTCTGCGAAATGTGTAGAAATGTGCGAGCGATCCAAATGACCGTTGGCATGATGATTACAGGTCTCAACGCCTATTGATAGAGGTATCAATCAACGAAATCGGAGCACAATTGCAGATTTACGATTTTTCTGGCTCTGAATTTGTGGGCGATAGTTCAGTTGATTTTCAATAAAATTGAATTTTCTGCGAAATGTGTAGAAATGTGCGAGCGATCCAAATGACCGCTGGTGTGACGATTACAGGTCTCAACGCCTATTGATAGAGGTGTCAATCAACGAAATCGGACCACAATTGCAGATTTTCGATTTTTCTGGCTCTGAATTTGTGAGCTATAGTTCAGTTGATTTTCAATAAAATTGAATTTTCTGCGAAATATGTAGAAATGTGCGAGCGATCCAAATGACCGTTGGTATGACGATTACAGGTCTCAACGCCTATTGATAGAGGTATCAATCAACGAAATCGGAGCACAATTGCAGATTTTCGATTTTTCTAGCTCTGAATTTGTGGGCTATAGTTCAGTTGTTTTTCAATAAAATTGAATTTTCTGCGAAATATGTAGAAATGTGCAAGCGATCCAAATAACCGTTGGCATGACGATTACAGGTCTCAACGACTATTGATAGAGGTATCAATCAACGAAATCGGACCACAATTGCAGTTTTTCGATTTTTCTGGCTCTGAATTTGTGGGCTATAGTTCAGTTGATTTTCAATAAAATTGAATTTTCTGCGAAATGTGTAGAAATGTGCGAGCGATCCAAATGACCGTTGGCATGATGATTACAGGTCTCAACGCCTATTGATAGAGGTATCAATCAACGAAATCGGAGCACAATTGCAGATTTTCGATTTTTCTGGCTCTGAAATTGTGGGCTATAGTTCAGTTGATTTTCAGTAAAATTGAATTTTCTGCGAAATGTGTAGAAATGCGCGAGCGATCCAAATGACCCTTGGCATGATGATTACAGGTCTCAACGCCTATTGATAGAGGTATCAATCAACGAAATCGGAGCACAATTGCAGATTTACGATTTTTCTGGCTCTGAAGTTGTGGGCTATAGTTCAGTTGATTTTCAGTAAAATTGAATTTTCTGCGAAATGTGTAGAAATTCGCGAGCGATCCAAATGACCGTTGGCATGATGATTACAGGTCTCAACGCCTATTGATAGAGGTATCAATCAACGAAATCGAACCACAATTGCAGATTTTCGATTTTTCTGGCTCTGAATTTGTGGGCTATAGTTCAGTTGATTTTCAATAAAATTGAATTTTCTGCGAAATGTGTAGAAATGCGCGAGCGATCCAAATGACCGTTGGCATGATGATTACAGGTCTCAACGCCTGTTGATAGAGGTATCAATCAACGAAATCGGAGCACAATTGCAGATTTACGATTTTTCTGGCTCTGAAGTTGTGGGCTATAGTTCAGTTGATTTTCAGTAAAATTGAATTTTCTGCGAAATGTGTAGAAATGCGCGAGCGATCCAAATGACCGTTGGCATGATGATTACAGGTCTCAACGCCTATTGATAGAGGTATCAATCAACGAAATCGAACCACAATTGCAGATTTTCGATTTTTCTGGCTCTGAATTTGTGGGCTATAGTTCAGTTGATTTTCAATAAAATTGAATTTTCTGCGAAATGTGTAGAAATGTGCGAGCGATCCAAATGACCGTTGGCATGATGATTACAGGTCTCAACGCCTATTGATAGAGGTATCAATCAACGAAATCGGAGCACAATTGCAGATTTTCGATTTTTCTGGCTCTGAACTTGTGGGCTATAGTTCAGTTGATTTTCAGTAAAATTGAATTTTCTGCGAAATGTGTAGAAATGCGCGAGCGATCCAAATGACCCTTGGCATGATGATTACAGGTCTCAACGCCTATTGATAGAGGTATCAATCAACGAAATCGGAGCACAATTGCAGATTTACGATTTTTCTGGCCCTGAAGTTGTGGGCTATAGTTCAGTTGATTTTCAGTAAAATTGAATTTTCTGCGAAATGTGTAGAAATGCGCGAGCGATCCAAATGACCGTTGGCATGATGATTACAGGTCTCAACGCCTATTGATAGAGGTATCAATCAACGAAATCGGAGCACAATTGCAGATTTTCGATTTTTCTGGCTCTGAAGTTGTGGGCTATAGTTCAGTTGATTTTCAATAAAGTTGAATTTTCTGCGAAATGTGTAGAAATGCGCGAGCGATCCAAATGACCGTTGGCATGACAATTACAGGTCTCAACGCCTATTGATAGAGGTATCAATCAACGAAATCGAACCACAATTGCAGATTTTCGATTTTTCTGGCTCTGAATTTGTGGGCTATAGTTCAGTTGATTTTCAATAAAATTGAATTTTCTGCGAAATGTGTAGAAATGTGCGAGCGATCCAAATGACCGTTGGCATGATGATTACAGGTCTCAACGCCTGTTGATAGAGGTATCAATCAACGAAATCGGAGCACAATTGCAGATTTACGATTTTTCTGGCTCTGAAGTTGTGGGCTATAGTTCAGTTGATTTTCAGTAAAATTGAATTTTCTGCGAAATGTGTAGAAATGCGCGAGCGATCCAAATGACCGTTGGCATGATGATTACAGGTCTCAACGCCTATTGATAGAGGTATCAATCAACGAAATCGAACCACAATTGCAGATTTTCGATTTTTCTGGCTCTGAATTTGTGGGCTATAGTTCAGTTGATTTTCAATAAAATTGAATTTTCTGCGAAATGTGTAGAAATGTGCGAGCGATCCAAATGACCGTTGGCATGATGATTACAGGTCTCAACGCCTATTGATAGAGGTATCAATCAACGAAATCGGAGCACAATTGCAGATTTTCGATTTTTCTGGCTCTGAAATTGTGGGCTATAGTTCAGTTGATTTTCAGTAAAATTGAATTTTCTGCGAAATGTGTAGAAATACGCGAGCGATCCAAATGACCCTTGGCATGATGATTACAGGTCTCAACGCCTATTGATAGAGGTATCAATCAACGAAATCGGAGCACAATTACAGATTTTCGATTTTTCTGGCCCTGAAGTTGTGGGCTATAGTTCAGTTGATTTTCAGTAAAATTGAATTTTCTGCGAAATGTGTAGAAATGCGCGAGCGATCCAAATGACCGTTGGCATGATGATTACAGGTCTCAACGCCTATTGATAGAGGTATCAATCAACGAAATCGGAGCACAATTGCAGATTTTCGATTTTTCTGGCTCTGAAGTTGTGGGCTATAGTTCAGTTGATTTTCAATAAAGTTGAATTTTCTGCGAAATGTGTAGAAATGCGCGAGCGATCCAAATGACCGTTGGCATGACAATTACAGGTCTCAACGCCTATTGATAGAGGTATCAATCAACGAAATCGAACCACAATTGCAGATTTTCGATTTTTCTGGCTCTGAATTTGTGGGCTATAGTTCAGTTGATTTTCAATAAAATTGAATTTTCTGCGAAATGTGTAGAAATGTGCGAGCGATCCAAATGACCGTTGGCATGATGATTACAGGTCTCAACGCCTATTGATAGAGGTATCAATCAACGAAATCGGAGCACAATTGCAGATTTACGATTTTTCTGGCTCTGAAGTTGTGGGCTATAGTTCAGTTGATTTTCAGTAAAATTGAATTTTCTGCGAAATGTGTAGAAATGTGCGAGCGATCCAAATGACCGCTGGTGTGACGATTACAGGTCTCAACGCCTATTGATAGAGGTGTCAATCAACGAAATCGGACCACAATTGCAGATTTTCGATTTTTCTGGCTCTGAATTTGTGAGCTATAGTTCAGTTGATTTTCAATAAAATTGAATTTTCTGCGAAATGTGTAGAAATGTGCGAGCGATCCAAATGACCGTTGGCATGATGATTACAGGTCTCAACGCCTATTGATAGAGGTATCAATCAACGAAATCGGAGCACAATTGCAGATTTTCGATTTTTCTGGCTCTGAAATTGTGGGCTATAGTTCAGTTGATTTTCAATAAAATTGAATTTTCTGCGAAATATTTAGAAATGTGCGAGCGATCCAAATGACCGTTGGCATGGCGATTACATATCTCAACGACTATTGATAGAGGTATCAATCAACGAAATCGGACCACAATTGCAGATTTTCGATTTTTCTGGCTCTGAATTTGTGAGCTATAGTTCAGTTGATTTTCAATAAAATTGAATTTTCTGCGAAATGTGTAGAAATGTGCGAGCGATCCAAATGACCGTTGGCATGATGATTACAGGTCTCAACGCCTATTGATAGAGGTATCAATCAACGAAATCGGAGCACAATTGCAGATTTTCGATTTTTCTGGCTCTGAAATTGTGGGCTATAGTTCAGTTGATTTTCAATAAAATTGAATTTTCTGCGAAATGTGTAGAAATGTGCGAGCGATCCAAATGACCGTTGGCATGATGATTACAGGTCTCAACGCCTATTGATAGAGGTATCAATCAACGAAATCGGAGCACAATTGCAGATTTTCGATTTTTCTGGCTCTGAAATTGTGGGCTATAGTTCAGTTGATTTTCAATAAAATTGAATTTTCTGCGAAATGTGTAGAAATGCGCGAGCGATCCAAATGACCCTTGGCATGATGATTACAGGTCTCAACGCCTATTGATAGAGGAATCAATCAACGAAATCGGAGCACAATTGCAGATTTACGATTTTTCTGGCTCTGAAGTTGTGGGCTATAGTTCAGTTGATTTTCAGTAAAATTGAATTTTCTGCGAAATGTGTAGAAATGTGCGAGCGATCCAAATGACCGCTGGTGTGACGATTACAGGTCTCAACGCCTATTGATAGAGGTGTCAATCAACGAAATCGGACCACAATTGCAGATTTTCGATTTTTCTGGCTCTGAATTTGTGGGCTATATATAGTTCAGTTGATTTTCAATAAAATTGAATTTTCTGCGAAATATGTAGAAATGTGCGAGCGATCCAAATGACCGTTGGTATGACGATTACAGGTCTCAACGCCTATTGATAGAGGTATCAATCAACGAAATCGGAGCACAATTGCAGATTTTCGATTTTTCTGGCTCTGAATTTGTGGGCTATAGTTCAGTTGATTTTCAATAAAATTGAATTTTCTGCGAAATGTGTAGAAATGTGCGAGCGATCCAAATGACCGTTGGCATGATGATTACAGGTCTCAACGCCTATTGATAGAGGTATCAATCAACGAAATCGGAGCACAATTGCAGATTTTCGATTTTTCTGGCTCTGAATTTGTGAGCTATAGTTCAGTTGATTTTCAATAAAATTGAATTTTCTGCGAAATATGTAGAAATGTGCGAGCGATCCAAATGACCGTTGGTATGACGATTACAGGTCTCAACGCCTATTGATAGAGGTATCAATCAACGAAATCGGAGCACAATTGCAGATTTTCGATTTTTCTGGCTCTGAATTTGTGGGCTATAGTTCAGTTGATTTTCAATCAAATTGAATTTTCTGCGAAATGTGTAGAAATGTGCGAGCGATCCAAATGACCGTTGGCATGATGATTACAGGTCTCAACGCCTATTGATAGAGGTATCAATCAACGAAATCGGAGCACAATTGCAGATTTTCGATTTTTCTGGCTCTGAATTTGTGAGCTATAGTTCAGTTGATTTTCAATAAAATTGAATTTTCTGCGAAATGTGTAGAAATGTGCGAGCGATCCAAATGACCGTTGGTATGACGATTACAGGTCTCAACGCCTATTGATAGAGGTATCAATCAACGAAATCGGAGCACAATTGCAGATTTTCGATTTTTCTGGCTCTGAATTTGTGAGCTATAGTTCAGTTGATTTTCAATAAAATTGAATTTTCTGCGAAATATGTAGAAATGTGCGAGCGATCCAAATGACCGTTGGCATGACGATTACAGGTCTCAACGCCTATTGATAGAGGTATCAATCAACGAAATCGGAGCACAATTGCAGATTTACGATTTTTCTCGCTCTGAAGTTGTGGGCTATAGTTCAGTTGATTTTCAGTAAAATTGAATTTTCTGCGAAATGTGTAGAAATGCGCGAGCGATCCAAATGACCGTTGGCATGATGATTACAGGTCTCAACGCCTATTGATAGAGGTATCAATCAACGAAATCGAACCACAATTGCAGATTTTCGATTTTTCTGGCTCTGAATTTGTGGGCTATAGTTCAGTTGATTTTCAATAAAATTGAATTTTCTGCGAAATGTGTAGAAATGTGCGAGCGATCCAAATGACCGTTGGCATGATGATTACAGGTCTCAACGCCTATTGATAGAGGTATCAATCAACGAAATCGGAGCACAATTGCAGATTTTCGATTTTTCTGGCTCTGAAATTGTGGGCTATAGTTCAGTTGATTTTCAGTAAAATTGAATTTTCTGCGAAATGTGTAGAAATGCGCGAGCGATCCAAATGACCCTTGGCATGATGATTACAGGTCTCAACGCCTATTGATAGAGGTATCAATCAACGAAATCGGAGCACAATTGCAGATTTACGATTTTTCTGGCCCTGAAGTTGTGGGCTATAGTTCAGTTGATTTTCAGTAAAATTGAATTTTCTGCGAAATGTGTAGAAATGCGCGAGCGATCCAAATGACCGTTGGCATGATGATTACAGGTCTCAACGCCTATTGATAGAGGTATCAATCAACGAAATCGGAGCACAATTGCAGATTTACGATTTTTCTGGCTCTGAAGTTGTGGGCTATAGTTCAGTTGATTTTCAATAAAGTTGAATTTTCTGCGAAATGTGTAGAAATGCGCGAGCGATCCAAATGACCGTTGGCATGACAATTACAGGTCTCAACGCCTATTGATAGAGGTATCAATCAACGAAATCGAACCACAATTGCAGATTTTCGATTTTTCTGGCTCTGAATTTGTGGGCTATAGTTCAGTTGATTTTCAATAAAATTGAATTTTCTGCGAAATGTGTAGAAATGTGCGAGCGATCCAAATGACCGTTGGCATGATGATTACAGGTCTCAACGCCTATTGATAGAGGTATCAATCAACGAAATCGGAGCACAATTGCAGATTTTCGATTTTTCTGGCTCTGAAATTGTGGGCTATAGTTCAGTTGATTTTCAATAAAATTGAATTTTCTGCGAAATGTGTAGAAATGTGCGAGCGATCCAAATGACCGTTGGCATGATGATTACAGGTCTCAACGCCTATTGATAGAGGTATCAATCAACGAAATCGGAGCACAATTGCAGATTTTCGATTTTTCTGGCTCTGAAATTGTGGGCTATAGTTCAGTTGATTTTCAGTAAAATTGAATTTTCTGCGAAATGTGTAGAAATGCGCGAGCGATCCAAATGACCCTTGGCATGATGATTACAGGTCTCAACGCCTATTGATAGAGGAATCAATCAACGAAATCGGAGCACAATTGCAGATTTACGATTTTTCTGGCTCTGAAGTTGTGGGCTATAGTTCAGTTGATTTTCAGTAAAATTGAATTTTCTGCGAAATGTGTAGAAATGTGCGAGCGATCCAAATGACCGCTGGTGTGACGATTACAGGTCTCAACGCCTATTGATAGAGGTGTCAATCAACGAAATCGGACCACAATTGCAGATTTTCGATTTTTCTGGCTCTGAATTTGTGGGCTATATATAGTTCAGTTGATTTTCAATAAAATTGAATTTTCTGCGAAATATGTAGAAATGTGCGAGCGATCCAAATGACCGTTGGTATGACGATTACAGGTCTCAACGCCTATTGATAGAGGTATCAATCAACGAAATCGGAGCACAATTGCAGATTTTCGATTTTTCTGGCTCTGAATTTGTGGGCTATAGTTCAGTTGATTTTCAATAAAATTGAATTTTCTGCGAAATGTGTAGAAATGTGCGAGCGATCCAAATGACCGTTGGCATGATGATTACAGGTCTCAACGCCTATTGATAGAGGTATCAATCAACGAAATCGGAGCACAATTGCAGATTTTCGATTTTTCTGGCTCTGAATTTGTGAGCTATAGTTCAGTTGATTTTCAATAAAATTGAATTTTCTGCGAAATATGTAGAAATGTGCGAGCGATCCAAATGACCGTTGGTATGACGATTACAGGTCTCAACGCCTATTGATAGAGGTATCAATCAACGAAATCGGAGCACAATTGCAGATTTTCGATTTTTCTGGCTCTGAATTTGTGGGCTATAGTTCAGTTGATTTTCAATAAAATTGAATTTTCTGCGAAATGTGTAGAAATGTGCGAGCGATCCAAATGACCGTTGGCATGATGATTACAGGTCTCAACGCCTATTGATAGAGGTATCAATCAACGAAATCGGAGCACAATTGCAGATTTTCGATTTTTCTGGCTCTGAATTTGTGAGCTATAGTTCAGTTGATTTTCAATAAAATTGAATTTTCTGCGAAATATGTAGAAATGTGCGAGCGATCCAAATGACCGTTGGCATGACGATTACAGGTCTCAACGCCTATTGATAGAGGTATCAATCAACGAAATCGGAGCACAATTGCAGATTTACGATTTTTCTGGCTCTGAAGTTGTGGGCTATAGTTCAGTTGATTTTCAGTAAAATTGAATTTTCTGCGAAATGTGTAGAAATGCGCGAGCGATCCAAATGACCGTTGGTATGACGATTACAGGTCTCAACGCCTATTGATAGAGGTATCAATCAACGAAATCGGAGCACAATTGCAGATTTTCGATTTTTCTGGCTCTGAATTTGTGGGCTATAGTTCAGTTGATTTTCAATAAAATTGAATTTTCTGCGAAATGTGTAGAAATGTGCGAGCGATCCAAATGACCGTTGGTATGACGATTACAGGTCTCAACGCCTATTGATAGAGGTATCAATCAACGAAATCGGAGCACAATTGCAGATTTTCGATTTTTCTGGCTCTGAATTTGTGAGCTATAGTTCAGTTGATTTTCAATAAAATTGAATTTTCTGCGAAATATGTAGAAATGTGCGAGCGATCCAAATGACCGTTGGCATGACGATTACAGGTCTCAACGCCTATTGATAGAGGTATCAATCAACGAAATCGGAGCACAATTGCAGATTTACGATTTTTCTGGCTCTGAAGTTGTGGGCTATAGTTCAGTTGATTTTCAGTAAAATTGAATTTTCTGCGAAATGTGTAGAAATGCGCGAGCGATCCAAATGACCGTTGGCATGATGATTACAGGTCTCAACGCCTATTGATAGAGGTATCAATCAACGAAATCGAACCACAATTGCAGATTTTCGATTTTTCTGGCTCTGAATTTGTGGGCTATAGTTCAGTTGATTTTCAATAAAATTGAATTTTCTGCGAAATGTGTAGAAATGTGCGAGCGATCCAAATGACCGTTGGCATGATGATTACAGGTCTCAACGCCTATTGATAGAGGTATCAATCAACGAAATCGGAGCACAATTGCAGATTTTCGATTTTTCTGGCTCTGAAATTGTGGGCTATAGTTCAGTTGATTTTCAGTAAAATTGAATTTTCTGCGAAATGTGTAGAAATGCGCGAGCGATCCAAATGACCCTTGGCATGATGATTACAGGTCTCAACACCTATTGATAGAGGTATCAATCAACGAAATCGGAGCACAATTGCAGATTTACGATTTTTCTGGCCCTGAAGTTGTGGGCTATAGTTCAGTTGATTTTCAGTAAAATTGAATTTTCTGCGAAATGTGTAGAAATGCGCGAGCGATCCAAATGACCGTTGGCATGATGATTACAGGTCTCAACGCCTATTGATAGAGGTATCAATCAACGAAATCGGAGCACAATTGCAGATTTACGATTTTTCTGGCTCTGAAGTTGTGGGCTATAGTTCAGTTGATTTTCAATAAAGTTGAATTTTCTGCGAAATGTGTAGAAATGCGCGAGCGATCCAAATGACCGTTGGCATGACAATTACAGGTCTCAACGCCTATTGATAGAGGTATCAATCAACGAAATCGGAGCACAATTGCAGATTTACGATTTTTCTGGCTCTGAAGTTGTGGGCTATAGTTCAGTTGATTTTCAGTAAAATTGAATTTTCTGCGAAATGTGTAGAAATGCGCGAGCGATCCAAATGACCGTTGGCATGATGATTACAGGTCTCAACGCCTATTGATAGAGGTATCAATCAACGAAATCGAACCACAATTGCAGATTTTCGATTTTTCTGGCTCTGAATTTGTGGGCTATAGTTCAGTTGATTTTCAATAAAATTGAATTTTCTGCGAAATGTGTAGAAATGTGCGAGCGATCCAAATGACCGTTGGCATGATGATTACAGGTCTCAACGCCTATTGATAGAGGTATCAATCAACGAAATCGGAGCACAATTGCAGATTTTCGATTTTTCTGGCTCTGAAATTGTGGGCTATAGTTCAGTTGATTTTCAGTAAAATTGAATTTTCTGCGAAATGTGTAGAAATGCGCGAGCGATCCAAATGACCCTTGGCATGATGATTACAGGTCTCAACGCCTATTGATAGAGGTATCAATCAACGAAATCGGAGCACAATTGCAGATTTACGATTTTTCTGGCCCTGAAGTTGTGGGCTATAGTTCAGTTGATTTTCAGTAAAATTGAATTTTCTGCGAAATGTGTAGAAATGCGCGAGCGATCCAAATGACCGTTGGCATGATGATTACAGGTCTCAACGCCTATTGATAGAGGTATCAATCAACGAAATCGGAGCACAATTGCAGATTTTCGATTTTTCTGGCTCTGAAATTGTGGGCTATAGTTCAGTTGATTTTCAGTAAAATTGAATTTTCTGCGAAATGTGTAGAAATGCGCGAGCGATCCAAATGACCCTTGGCATGATGATTACAGGTCTCAACGCCTATTGATAGAGGTATCAATCAACGAAATCGGAGCACAATTGCAGATTTACGATTTTTCTGGCCCTGAAGTTGTGGGCTATAGTTCAGTTGATTTTCAGTAAAATTGAATTTTCTGCGAAATGTGTAGAAATGCGCGAGCGATCCAAATGACCGTTGGCATGATGATTACAGGTCTCAACGCCTATTGATAGAGGTATCAATCAACGAAATCGGAGCACAATTGCAGATTTACGATTTTTCTGGCTCTGAAGTTGTGGGCTATAGTTCAGTTGATTTTCAATAAAGTTGAATTTTCTGCGAAATGTGTAGAAATGCGCGAGCGATCCAAATGACCGTTGGCATGACAATTACAGGTCTCAACGCCTATTGATAGAGGTATCAATCAACGAAATCGAACCACAATTGCAGATTTTCGATTTTTCTGGCTCTGAATTTGTGGGCTATAGTTCAGTTGATTTTCAATAAAATTGAATTTTCTGCGAAATATGTAGAAATGTGCGAGCGATCCAAATGACCGTTGGCATGACGATTACAGGTCTCAACGCCTATTGATAGAGGTATCAATCAACGAAATCGGAGCACAATTGCAGATTTACGATTTTTCTGGCTCTGAAGTTGTGGGCTATTGTTCAGTTGATTTTCAGTAAAATTGAATTTTCTGCGAAATGTGTAGAAATGCGCGAGCGATCCAAATGACCGTTGGCATGATGATTACAGGTCTCAACGCCTATTGATAGAGGTATCAATCAACGAAATCGAACCACAATTGCAGATTTTCGATTTTTCTGGCTCTGAATTTGTGGGCTATAGTTCAGTTGATTTTCAATAAAATTGAATTTTCTGCGAAATATGTAGAAATGTGCGAGCGATCCAAATGACCGTTGGCATGACGATTACAGGTCTCAACGCCTATTGATAGAGGTATCAATCAACGAAATCGGAGCACAATTGCAGATTTACGATTTTTCTGGCTCTGAAGTTGTGGGCTATAGTTCAGTTGATTTTCAGTAAAATTGAATTTTCTGCGAAATGTGTAGAAATGCGCGAGCGATCCAAATGACCGTTGGCATGATGATTACAGGTCTCAACGCCTATTGATAGAGGTATCAATCAACGAAATCGAACCACAATTGCAGATTTTCGATTTTTCTGGCTCTGAATTTGTGGGCTATAGTTCAGTTGATTTTCAATAAAATTGAATTTTCTGCGAAATGTGTAGAAATGTGCGAGCGATCCAAATGACCGTTGGCATGATGATTACAGGTCTCAACGCCTATTGATAGAGGTATCAATCAACGAAATCGGAGCACAATTGCAGATTTTCGATTTTTCTGGCTCTGAAATTGTGGGCTATAGTTCAGTTGATTTTCAATAAAGTTGAATTTTCTGCGAAATGTGTAGAAATGCGCGAGCGATCCAAATGACCGTTGGCATGACAATTACAGGTCTCAACGCCTATTGATAGAGGTATCAATCAACGAAATCGAACCACAATTGCAGATTTTCGATTTTTCTGGCTCTGAATTTGTGGGCTATAGTTCAGTTGATTTTCAATAAAATTGAATTTTCTGCGAAATATGTAGAAATGTGCGAGCGATCCAAATGACCGTTGGCATGACGATTACAGGTCTCAACGCCTATTGATAGAGGTATCAATCAACGAAATCGGAGCACAATTGCAGATTTACGATTTTTCTGGCTCTGAAGTTGTGGGCTATAGTTCAGTTGATTTTCAGTAAAATTGAATTTTCTGCGAAATGTGTAGAAATGCGCGAGCGATCCAAATGACCGTTGGCATGATGATTACAGGTCTCAACGCCTATTGATAGAGGTATCAATCAACGAAATCGAACCACAATTGCAGATTTTCGATTTTTCTGGCTCTGAATTTGTGGGCTATAGTTCAGTTGATTTTCAATAAAATTGAATTTTCTGCGAAATGTGTAGAAATGTGCGAGCGATCCAAATGACCGTTGGCATGATGATTACAGGTCTCAACGCCTATTGATAGAGGTATCAATCAACGAAATCGAACCACAATTGCAGATTTTCGATTTTTCTGGCTCTGAATTTGTGAGCTATAGTTCAGTTGATTTTCAATAAAATTGAATTTTCTGCGAAATATGTAGAAATGTGCGAGCGATCCAAATGACCGTTGGCATGACGATTACAGGTCTCAACGCCTATTGATAGAGGTATCAATCAACGAAATCGGAGCACAATTGCAGATTTACGATTTTTCTGGCTCTGAAGTTGTGGGCTATAGTTCAGTTGATTTTCAGTAAAATTGAATTTTCTGCGAAATGTGTAGAAATGCGCGAGCGATCCAAATGACCGTTGGCATGAT
Organism: Tipula helvola; assembly: GCA_963556165.1. Lineage (NCBI taxonomy): Eukaryota > Metazoa > Arthropoda > Insecta > Diptera > Tipulidae > Tipula > Tipula helvola. The sequence continues at coordinate 310,769,317 of OY744481.1, forward strand.
GATTACAGGTCTCAACGCCTATTGATAGAGGTATCAATCAACGAAATCGAACCACAATTGCAGATTTTCGATTTTTCTGGCTCTGAATTTGTGGGCTATAGTTCAGTTGATTTTCAATAAAATTGAATTTTCTGCGAAATGTGTAGAAATGTGCGAGCGATCCAAATGACCGTTGGCATGATGATTACAGGTCTCAACGCCTATTGATAGAGGTATCAATCAACGAAATCGGAGCACAATTGCAGATTTTCGATTTTTCTGGCTCTGAAATTGTGGGCTATAGTTCAGTTGATTTTCAGTAAAATTGAATTTTCTGCGAAATGTGTAGAAATGCGCGAGCGATCCAAATGACCCTTGGCATGATGATTACAGGTCTCAACGCCTATTGATAGAGGTATCAATCAACGAAATCGGAGCACAATTGCAGATTTACGATTTTTCTGGCCCTGAAGTTGTGGGCTATAGTTCAGTTGATTTTCAGTAAAATTGAATTTTCTGCGAAATGTGTAGAAATGCGCGAGCGATCCAAATGACCGTTGGCATGATGATTACAGGTCTCAACGCCTATTGATAGAGGTATCAATCAACGAAATCGAACCACAATTGCAGATTTTCGATTTTTCTGGCTCTGAATTTGTGGGCTATAGTTCAGTTGATTTTCAATAAAATTGAATTTTCTGCGAAATGTGTAGAAATGTGCGAGCGATCCAAATGACCGTTGGCATGATGATTACAGGTCTCAACGCCTATTGATAGAGGTATCAATCAACGAAATCGAACCACAATTGCAGATTTTCGATTTTTCTGGCTCTGAATTTGTGAGCTATAGTTCAGTTGATTTTCAATAAAATTGAATTTTCTGCGAAATATGTAGAAATGTGCGAGCGATCCAAATGACCGTTGGCATGACGATTACAGGTCTCAACGCCTATTGATAGAGGTATCAATCAACGAAATCGGAGCACAATTGCAGATTTACGATTTTTCTGGCTCTGAAGTTGTGGGCTATAGTTCAGTTGATTTTCAGTAAAATTGAATTTTCTGCGAAATGTGTAGAAATGCGCGAGCGATCCAAATGACCGTTGGCATGATGATTACAGGTCTCAACGCCTATTGATAGAGGTATCAATCAACGAAATCGAACCACAATTGCAGATTTTCGATTTTTCTGGCTCTGAATTTGTGGGCTATAGTTCAGTTGATTTTCAATAAAATTGAATTTTCTGCGAAATGTGTAGAAATGTGCGAGCGATCCAAATGACCGTTGGCATGATGATTACAGGTCTCAACGCCTATTGATAGAGGTATCAATCAACGAAATCGGAGCACAATTGCAGATTTTCGATTTTTCTGGCTCTGAAATTGTGGGCTATAGTTCAGTTGATTTTCAGTAAAATTGAATTTTCTGCGAAATGTGTAGAAATGCGCGAGCGATCCAAATGACCCTTGGCATGATGATTACAGGTCTCAACGCCTATTGATAGAGGTATCAATCAACGAAATCGGAGCACAATTGCAGATTTACGATTTTTCTGGCCCTGAAGTTGTGGGCTATAGTTCAGTTGATTTTCAGTAAAATTGAATTTTCTGCGAAATGTGTAGAAATGCGCGAGCGATCCAAATGACCGTTGGCATGACAATTACAGGTGTCAACGCCTATTGATAGAGGTATCAATCAACGAAATCGAACCACAATTGCAGATTTTCGATTTTTCTGGCTCTGAATTTGTGGGCTATAGTTCAGTTGATTTTCAGTAAAATTGAATTTTCTGCGAAATGTGTAGAAATGCGCGAGCGATCCAAATGACCCTTGGCATGATGATTACAGGTCTCAACGCCTATTGATAGAGGTATCAATCAACGAAATCGGAGCACAATTGCAGATTTACGATTTTTCTGGCCCTGAAGTTGTGGGCTATAGTTCAGTTGATTTTCAGTAAAATTGAATTTTCTGCGAAATGTGTAGAAATGCGCGAGCGATCCAAATGACCGTTGGCATGATGATTACAGGTCTCAACGCCTATTGATAGAGGTATCAATCAACGAAATCGAACCACAATTGCAGATTTTCGATTTTTCTGGCTCTGAATTTGTGGGCTATAGTTCAGTTGATTTTCAATAAAATTGAATTTTCTGCGAAATGTGTAGAAATGTGCGAGCAATCCAAATGACCGTTGGCATGATGATTACAGGTCTCAACGCCTATTGATAGAGGTATCAATCAACGAAATCGAACCACAATTGCAGATTTTCGATTTTTCTGGCTCTGAATTTGTGAGCTATAGTTCAGTTGATTTTCAATAAAATTGAATTTTCTGCGAAATATGTAGAAATGTGCGAGCGATCCAAATGACCGTTGGCATGACGATTACAGGTCCAACGCCTATTGATAGAGGTATCAATCAACGAAATCGGAGCACAATTGCAGATTTACGATTTTTCTGGCTCTGAAGTTGTGGGCTATAGTTCAGTTGATTTTCAGTAAAATTGAATTTTCTGCGAAATGTGTAGAAATGCGCGAGCGATCCAAATGACCGTTGGCATGATGATTACAGGTCTCAACGCCTATTGATAGAGGTATCAATCAACGAAATCGAACCACAATTGCAGATTTTCGATTTTTCTGGCTCTGAATTTGTGGGCTATAGTTCAGTTGATTTTCAATAAAATTGAATTTTCTGCGAAATGTGTAGAAATGTGCGAGCGATCCAAATGACCGTTGGCATGATGATTACAGGTCTCAACGCCTATTGATAGAGGTATCAATCAACGAAATCGGAGCACAATTGCAGATTTTCGATTTTTCTGGCTCTGAAATTGTGGGCTATAGTTCAGTTGATTTTCAGTAAAATTGAATTTTCTGCGAAATGTGTAGAAATGCGCGAGCGATCCAAATGACCCTTGGCATGATGATTACAGGTCTCAACGCCTATTGATAGAGGTATCAATCAACGAAATCGGAGCACAATTGCAGATTTACGATTTTTCTGGCTCTGAAGTTGTGGGCTATAGTTCAGTTGATTTTCAGTAAAATTGAATTTTCTGCGAAATGTGTAGAAATGCGCGAGCGATCCAAATGACCGTTGGCATGATGATTACAGGTCTCAACGCCTATTGATAGAGGTATCAATCAACGAAATCGAACCACAATTGCAGATTTTCGATTTTTCTGGCTCTGAATTTGTGGGCTATAGTTCAGTTGATTTTCAATAAAATTGAATTTTCTGCGAAATGTGTAGAAATGTGCGAGCGATCCAAATGACCGTTGGCATGATGATTACAGGTCTCAACGCCTATTGATAGAGGTATCAATCAACGAAATCGAACCACAATTGCAGATTTTCGATTTTTCTGGCTCTGAATTTGTGAGCTATAGTTCAGTTGATTTTCAATAAAATTGAATTTTCTGCGAAATATGTAGAAATGTGCGAGCGATCCAAATGACCGTTGGCATGACGATTACAGGTCTCAACGCCTATTGATAGAGGTATCAATCAACGAAATCGGAGCACAATTGCAGATTTACGATTTTTCTGGCTCTGAAGTTGTGGGCTATAGTTCAGTTGATTTTCAGTAAAATTGAATTTTCTGCGAAATGTGTAGAAATGCGCGAGCGATCCAAATGACCGTTGGCATGATGATTACAGGTCTCAACGCCTATTGATAGAGGTATCAATCAACGAAATCGAACCACAATTGCAGATTTTCGATTTTTCTGGCTCTGAATTTGTGGGCTATAGTTCAGTTGATTTTCAATAAAATTGAATTTTCTGCGAAATGTGTAGAAATGTGCGAGCGATCCAAATGACCGTTGGCATGATGATTACAGGTCTCAACGCCTATTGATAGAGGTATCAATCAACGAAATCGGAGCACAATTGCAGATTTTCGATTTTTCTGGCTCTGAAATTGTGGGCTATAGTTCAGTTGATTTTCAGTAAAATTGAATTTTCTGCGAAATGTGTAGAAATGCGCGAGCGATCCAAATGACCCTTGGCATGATGATTACAGGTCTCAACGCCTATTGATAGAGGTATCAATCAACGAAATCGGAGCACAATTGCAGATTTACGATTTTTCTGGCCCTGAAGTTGTGGGCTATAGTTCAGTTGATTTTCAGTAAAATTGAATTTTCTGCGAAATGTGTAGAAATGCGCGAGCGATCCCAATGACCGTTGGCATGATGATTACAGGTCTCAACGCCTATTGATAGAGGTATCAATCAACGAAATCGGAGCACAATTGCAGATTTTCGATTTTTCTGGCTCTGAAATTGTGGGCTATAGTTCAGTTGATTTTCAGTAAAATTGAATTTTCTGCGAAATGTGTAGAAATGCGCGAGCGATCCAAATGACCCTTGGCATGATGATTACAGGTCTCAACGCCTATTGATAGAGGTATCAATCAACGAAATCGGAGCACAATTGCAGATTTACGATTTTTCTGGCCCTGAAGTTGTGGGCTATAGTTCAGTTGATTTTCAGTAAAATTGAATTTTCTGCGAAATGTGTAGAAATGCGCGAGCGATCCAAATGACCGTTGGCATGATGATTACAGGTCTCAACGCCTATTGATAGAGGTATCAATCAACGAAATCGGAGCACAATTGCAGATTTACGATTTTTCTGGCTCTGAAGTTGTGGGCTATAGTTCAGTTGATTTTCAATAAAGTTGAATTTTCTGCGAAATGTGTAGAAATGCGCGAGCGATCCAAATGACCGTTGGCATGACAATTACAGGTCTCAACGCCTATTGATAGAGGTATCAATCAACGAAATCGAACCACAATTGCAGATTTTCGATTTTTCTGGCTCTGAATTTGTGGGCTATAGTTCAGTTGATTTTCAATAAAATTGAATTTTCTGCGAAATATGTAGAAATGTGCGAGCGATCCAAATGACCGTTGGCATGACGATTACAGGTCTCAACGCCTATTGATAGAGGTATCAATCAACGAAATCGGAGCACAATTGCAGATTTACGATTTTTCTGGCTCTGAAGTTGTGGGCTATAGTTCAGTTGATTTTCAGTAAAATTGAATTTTCTGCGAAATGTGTAGAAATGCGCGAGCGATCCAAATGACCGTTGGCATGATGATTACAGGTCTCAACGCCTATTGATAGAGGTATCAATCAACGAAATCGAACCACAATTGCAGATTTTCGATTTTTCTGGCTCTGAATTTGTGAGCTATAGTTCAGTTGATTTTCAATAAAATTGAATTTTCTGCGAAATATGTAGAAATGTGCGAGCGATCCAAATGACCGTTGGCATGACGATTACAGGTCTCAACGCCTATTGATAGAGGTATCAATCAACGAAATCGGAGCACAATTGCAGATTTACGATTTTTCTGGCTCTGAAGTTGTGGGCTATAGTTCAGTTGATTTTCAGTAAAATTGAATTTTCTGCGAAATGTGTAGAAATGCGCGAGCGATCCAAATGACCGTTGGCATGACAATTACAGGTCTCAACGCCTATTGATAGAGGTATCAATCAACGAAATCGAACCACAATTGCAGATTTTCGATTTTTCTGGCTCTGAAATTGTGGGCTATAGTTCAGTTGATTTTCAATAAAATTGAATTTTCTGCGAAATGTGTAGAAATGTGCGAGCGATCCAAATGACCGTTGGCATGATGATTACAGGTCTCAACGCCTATTGATAGAGGTATCAATCAACGAAATCGGAGCACAATTGCAGATTTTCGATTTTTCTGGCTCTGAAATTGTGGGCTATAGTTCAGTTGATTTTCAATAAAATTGAATTTTCTGCGAAATGTGTAGAAATGTGCGAGCGATCCAAATGACCGTTGGCATGGCGATTACATATCTCAACGACTATTGATAGAGGTATCAATCAACGAAATCGGACCACAATTGCAGATTTTCGATTTTTCTGGCTCTGAATTTGTGAGCTATAGTTCAGTTGATTTTCAATAAAATTGAATTTTCTGCGAAATATGTAGAAATGTGCGAGCGATCCAAATGACCGTTGGTATGACGATTACAGGTCTCAACGCCTATTGATAGAGGTATCAATCAACGAAATCGGAGCACAATTGCAGATTTTCGATTTTTCTGGCTCTGAATTTGTGGGCTATAGTTCAGTTGATTTTCAATAAAATTGAATTTTCTGCGAAATGTGTAGAAATGTGCGAGCGATCCAAATGACCGTTGGCATGATGATTACAGGTCTCAACGCCTATTGATAGAGGTATCAATCAACGAAATCGGAGCACAATTGCAGATTTTCGATTTTTCTGGCTCTGAATTTGTGAGCTATAGTTCAGTTGATTTTCAATAAAATTGAATTTTCTGCGAAATATGTAGAAATGTGCGAGCGATCCAAATGACCGTTGGTATGACGATTACAGGTCTCAACGCCTATTGATAGAGGTATCAATCAACGAAATCGGAGCACAATTGCAGATTTTCGATTTTTCTGGCTCTGAATTTGTGGGCTATAGTTCAGTTGATTTTCAATAAAATTGAATTTTCTGCGAAATGTGTAGAAATGTGCGAGCGATCCAAATGACCGTTGGCATGATGATTACAGGTCTCAACGCCTATTGATAGAGGTATCAATCAACGAAATCGGAGCACAATTGCAGATTTTCGATTTTTCTGGCTCTGAATTTGTGAGCTATAGTTCAGTTGATTTTCAATAAAATTGAATTTTCTGCGAAATGTGTAGAAATGTGCGAGCGATCCAAATGACCGTTGGCATGATGATTACAGGTCTCAACGCCTATTGATAGAGAGAGGTATCAATCAACGAAATCGGAGCACAATTGCAGATTTTCGATTTTTCTGGCTCTGAAATTGTGGGCTATAGTTCAGTTGATTTTCAGTAAAATTGAATTTTCTGCGAAATGTGTAGAAATGTGCGAGCGATCCAAATGACCCTTGGCATGATGATTACAGGTCTCAACGCCTATTGATAGAGGTATCAATCAACGAAATCGGAGCACAATTGCAGATTTTCGATTTTTCTGGCTCTGAAATTGTGGGCTATAGTTCAGTTGATTTTCAGTAAAATTGAATTTTCTGCGAAATGTGTAGAAATGCGCGAGCGATCCAAATGACCCTTGGCATGATGATTACAGGTCTCAACGCCTATTGATAGAGGTATCAATCAACGAAATCGGAGCACAATTGCAGATTTACGATTTTTCTGGCCCTGAAGTTGTGGGCTATAGTTCAGTTGATTTTCAGTAAAATTGAATTTTCTGCGAAATGTGTAGAAATGCGCGAGCGATCCAAATGACCGTTGGCATGATGATTACAGGTCTCAACGCCTATTGATAGAGGTATCAATCAACGAAATCGGAGCACAATTGCAGATTTACGATTTTTCTGGCTCTGAAGTTGTGGGCTATAGTTCAGTTGATTTTCAATAAAGTTGAATTTTCTGCGAAATGTGTAGAAATGCGCGAGCGATCCAAATGACCGTTGGCATGACAATTACAGGTCTCAACGCCTATTGATAGAGGTATCAATCAACGAAATCGAACCACAATTGCAGATTTTCGATTTTTCTGGCTCTGAATTTGTGGGCTATAGTTCAGTTGATTTTCAATAAAATTGAATTTTCTGCGAAATGTGTAGAAATGCGCGAGCGATCCAAATGACCGTTGGCATGATGATTACAGGTCTCAACGCCTATTGATAGAGGTATCAATCAACGAAATCGGAGCACAATTGCAGATTTTCGATTTTTCTGGCTCTGAAATTGTGGGCTATAGTTCAGTTGATTTTCAGTAAAATTGAATTTTCTGCGAAATGTGTAGAAATGCGCGAGCGATCCAAATGACCCTTGGCATGATGATTACAGGTCTCAACGCCTATTGATAGAGGTATCAATCAACGAAATCGGAGCACAATTGCAGATTTACGATTTTTCTGGCCCTGAAGTTGTGGGCTATAGTTCAGTTGATTTTCAGTAAAATTGAATTTTCTGCGAAATGTGTAGAAATGCGCGAGCGATCCAAATGACCGTTGGCATGATGATTACAGGTCTCAACGCCTATTGATAGAGGTATCAATCAACGAAATCGGAGCACAATTGCAGATTTACGATTTTTCTGGCTCTGAAGTTGTGGGCTATAGTTCAGTTGATTTTCAATAAAGTTGAATTTTCTGCGAAATGTGTAGAAATGCGCGAGCGATCCAAATGACCGTTGGCATGACAATTACAGGTCTCAACGCCTATTGATAGAGGTATCAATCAACGAAATCGAACCACAATTGCAGATTTTCGATTTTTCTGGCTCTGAATTTGTGGGCTATAGTTCAGTTGATTTTCAATAAAATTGAATTTTCTGCGAAATGTGTAGAAATGTGCGAGCGATCCAAATGACCGTTGGCATGATGATTACAGGTCTCAACGCCTATTGATAGAGGTATCAATCAACGAAATCGGAGCACAATTGCAGATTTTCGATTTTTCTGGCTCTGAAGTTGTGGGCTATAGTTCAGTTGATTTTCAATAAAATTGAATTTTCTGCGAAATGTGTAGAAATGCGCGAGCGATCCAAATGACCGTTGGCATGATGATTACAGGTCTCAACGCCTATTGATAGAGGTATCAATCAACGAAATCGGACCACAATTGCAGATTTTCGATTTTTCTGGCTCTGAAATTGTGGGCTATAGTTCAGTTGATTTTCAGTAAAATTGAATTTTCTGCGAAATGTGTAGAAATGCGCGAGCGATCCAAATGACCCTTGGCATGATGATTACAGGTCTCAACGCCTATTGATAGAGGTATCAATCAACGAAATCGGAGCACAATTGCAGATTTACGATTTTTCTGGCCCTGAAGTTGTGGGCTATAGTTCAGTTGATTTTCAGTAAAATTGAATTTTCTGCGAAATGTGTAGAAATGCGCGAGCGATCCAAATGACCGTTGGCATGATGATTACAGGTCTCAACGCCTATTGATAGAGGTATCAATCAACGAAATCGGAGCACAATTGCAGATTTACGATTTTTCTGGCTCTGAAGTTGTGGGCTATAGTTCAGTTGATTTTCAATAAAGTTGAATTTTCTGCGAAATGTGTAGAAATGCGCGAGCGATCCAAATGACCGTTGGCATGACAATTACAGGTCTCAACGCCTATTGATAGAGGTATCAATCAACGAAATCGAACCACAATTGCAGATTTTCGATTTTTCTGGCTCTGAATTTGTGGGCTATAGTTCAGTTGATTTTCAATAAAATTGAATTTTCTGCGAAATGTGTAGAAATGTGCGAGCGATCCAAATGACCGTTGGCATGATGATTACAGGTCTCAACGCCTATTGATAGAGGTATCAATCAACGAAATCGGAGCACAATTGCAGATTTTCGATTTTTCTGGCTCTGAAATTGTGGGCTATAGTTCAGTTGATTTTCAATAAAATTGAATTTTCTGCGAAATGTGTAGAAATGTGCGAGCGATCCAAATGACCGTTGGCATGATGATTACAGGTCTCAACGCCTATTGATAGAGGTATCAATCAACGAAATCGGAGCACAATTGCAGATTTTCGATTTTTCTGGCTCTGAAATTGTGGGCTATAGTTCAGTTGATTTTCAATAAAATTGAATTTTCTGCGAAATGTGTAGAAATGTGCGAGCGATCCAAATGACCGTTGGCATGGCGATTACATATCTCAACGACTATTGATAGAGGTATCAATCAACGAAATCGGACCACAATTGCAGATTTTCGATTTTTCTGGCTCTGAATTTGTGAGCTATAGTTCAGTTGATTTTCAATAAAATTGAATTTTCTGCGAAATATGTAGAAATGTGCGAGCGATCCAAATGACCGTTGGTATGACGATTACAGGTCTCAACGCCTATTGATAGAGGTATCAATCAACGAAATCGGAGCACAATTGCAGATTTTCGATTTTTCTGGCTCTGAATTTGTGGGCTATAGTTCAGTTGATTTTCAATAAAATTGAATTTTCTGCGAAATGTGTAGAAATGTGCGAGCGATCCAAATGACCGTTGGCATGATGATTACAGGTCTCAACGCCTATTGATAGAGGTATCAATCAACGAAATCGGAGCACAATTGCAGATTTTCGATTTTTCTGGCTCTGAATTTGTGAGCTATAGTTCAGTTGATTTTCAATAAAATTGAATTTTCTGCGAAATGTGTAGAAATGTGCGAGCGATCCAAATGACCGTTGGCATGATGATTACAGGTCTCAACGCCTATTGATAGAGGTATCAATCAACGAAATCGGAGCACAATTGCAGATTTTCGATTTTTCTGGCTCTGAAATTGTGGGCTATAGTTCAGTTGATTTTCAGTAAAATTGAATTTTCTGCGAAATGTGTAGAAATGTGCGAGCGATCCAAATGACCCTTGGCATGATGATTACAGGTCTCAACGCCTATTGATAGAGGTATCAATCAACGAAATCGGAGCACAATTGCAGATTTACGATTTTTCTGGCTCTGAAGTTGTGGGCTATAGTTCAGTTGATTTTCAGTAGAATTGAATTTTCTGCGAAATGTGTAGAAATGCGCGAGCGATCCAAATGACCGTTGGCATGATGATTACAGGTCTCAACGCCTATTGATAGAGGTATCAATCAACGAAATCGAACCACAATTGCAGATTTTCGATTTTTCTGGCTCTGAATTTGTGGGCTATAGTTCAGTTGATTTTCAATAAAATTGAATTTTCTGCGAAATGTGTAGAAATGCGCGAGCGATCCAAATGACCGTTGGCATGATGATTACAGGTCTCAACGCCTGTTGATAGAGGTATCAATCAACGAAATCGGAGCACAATTGCAGATTTACGATTTTTCTGGCTCTGAAGTTGTGGGCTATAGTTCAGTTGATATTCAGTAAAATTGAATTTTCTGCGAAATGTGTAGAAATGCGCGAGCGATCCAAATGACCGTTGGCATGATGATTACAGGTCTCAACGCCTATTGATAGAGGTATCAATCAACGAAATCGAACCACAATTGCAGATTTTCGATTTTTCTGGCTCTGAATTTGTGGGCTATAGTTCAGTTGATTTTCAATAAAATTGAATTTTCTGCGAAATGTGTAGAAATGCGCGAGCGATCCAAATGACCGTTGGCATGATGATTACAGGTCTCAACGCCTGTTGATAGAGGTATCAATCAACGAAATCGGACCACAATTGCAGATTTTCGATTTTTCTGGCTGTGAATTTGTGAGCTATAGTTCAGTTGATTTTCAATAAAATTGAATTTTCTGCGAAATATGTAGAAATGTGCGAGCGATCCAAATGACCGTTGGTATGACGATTACAGGTCTCAACGCCTATTGATAGAGGTATCAATCAACGAAATCGGAGCACAATTGCAGATTTTCGATTTTTCTGGCTCTGAATTTGTGGGCTATAGTTCAGTTGATTTTCAATAAAATTGAATTTTCTGCGAAATGTGTAGAAATGTGCGAGCGATCCAAATGACCGTTGGCATGATGATTACAGGTCTCAACGCCTATTGATAGAGGTATCAATCAACGAAATCGGACCACAATTGCAGATTTTCGATTTTTCTGGCTCTGAATTTGTGAGCTATAGTTCAGTTGATTTTCAATAAAATTGAATTTTCTGCGAAATATGTAGAAATGTGCAAGCGATCCAAATAACCGTTGGCATGACGATTACAGGTCTCAACGCCTGTTGATAGAGGTATCAATCAACGAAATCGGAGCACAATTGCAGATTTACGATTTTTCTGGCTCTGAAGTTGTGGGCTATAGTTCAGTTGATTTTCAGTAAAATTGAATTTTCTGCGAAATGTGTAGAAATGCGCGAGCGATCCAAATGACCGTTGGCATGATGATTACAGGTCTCAACGCCTATTGATAGAGGTATCAATCAACGAAATCGAACCACAATTGCAGATTTTCGATTTTTCTGGCTCTGAATTTGTGGGCTATAGTTCAGTTGATTTTCAATAAAATTGAATTTTCTGCGAAATGTGTAGAAATGCGCGAGCGATCCAAATGACCGTTGGCATGATGATTACAGGTCTCAACGCCTGTTGATAGAGGTATCAATCAACGAAATCGGACCACAATTGCAGATTTTCGATTTTTCTGGCTCTGAATTTGTGAGCTATAGTTCAGTTGATTTTCAATAAAATTGAATTTTCTGCGAAATATGTAGAAATGTGCAAGCGATCCAAATAACCGTTGGCATGACGATTACAGGTCTCAACGACTATTGATAGAGGTATCAATCAACGAAATCGGACCACAATTGCAGTTTTTCGATTTTTCTGGCTCTGAATTTGTGGGCTATAGTTCAGTTGATTTTCAATAAAATTGAATTTTCTGCGAAATGTGTAGAAATGTGCGAGCGATCCAAATGACCGTTGGCATGATGATTACAGGTCTCAACGCCTATTGATAGAGGTATCAATCAACGAAATCGGACCACAATTGCAGATTTTCGATTTTTCTGGCTCTGAAATTGTGGGCTATAGTTCAGTTGATTTTCAGTAAAATTGAATTTTCTGCGAAATGTGTAGAAATGCGCGAGCGATCCAAATGACCCTTGGCATGATGATTACAGGTTTCAACGCCTATTGATAGAGGTATCAATCAACGAAATCGGAGCACAATTGCAGATTTACGATTTTTCTGGCTCTGAAGTTGTGGGCTATAGTTCAGTTGATTTTGAGTAAAATTGAATTTTCTGCGAAATGTGTAGAAATGCGCGAGCGATCCAAATGACCGTTGGCATGATGATTACAGGTCTCAACGCCTGTTGATAGAGGTATCAATCAACGAAATCGAACCACAATTGCAGATTTTCGATTTTTCTGGCTCTGAATTTGTGGGCTATAGTTCAGTTGATTTTCAATAAAATTGAATTTTCTGCGAAATGTGTAGAAATGCGCGAGCGATCCAAATGACCGTTGGCATGATGATTACAGGTCTCAACGCCTATTGATAGAGGTATCAATCAACGAAATCGAACCACAATTGCAGATTTTCGATTTTTCTGGCTCTGAATTTGTGGGCTATAGTTCAGTTGATTTTCAATAAAATTGAATTTTCTGCGAAATGTGTAGAAATGCGCGAGCGATCCAAATGACCGTTGGCATGATGATTACAGGTCTCAACGCCTGTTGATAGAGGTATCAATCAACGAAATCGGACCACAATTGCAGATTTTCGATTTTTCTGGCTCTGAATTTGTGAGCTATAGTTCAGTTGATTTTCAATAAAATTGAATTTTCTGCGAAATATGTAGAAATGTGCAAGCGATCCAAATAACCGTTGGCATGACGATTACAGGTCTCAACGACTATTGATAGAGGTATCAATCAACGAAATCGGACCACAATTGCAGTTTTTCGATTTTTCTGGCTCTGAATTTGTGGGCTATAGTTCAGTTGATTTTCAATAAAATTGAATTTTCTGCGAAATGTGTAGAAATGTGCGAGCGATCCAAATGACCGTTGGCATGATGATTACAGGTCTCAACGCCTATTGATAGAGGTATCAATCAACGAAATCGGACCACAATTGCAGATTTTCGATTTTTCTGGCTCTGAAATTGTGGGCTATAGTTCAGTTGATTTTCAGTAAAATTGAATTTTCTGCGAAATGTGTAGAAATGCGCGAGCGATCCAAATGACCCTTGGCATGATGATTACAGGTTTCAACGCCTATTGATAGAGGTATCAATCAACGAAATCGGAGCACAATTGCAGATTTACGATTTTTCTGGCTCTGAAGTTGTGGGCTATAGTTCAGTTGATTTTCAGTAAAATTGAATTTTCTGCGAAATGTGTAGAAATGCGCGAGCGATCCAAATGACCGTTGGCATGATGATTACAGGTCTCAACGCCTATTGATAGAGGTATCAATCAACGAAATCGAACCACAATTGCAGATTTTCGATTTTTCTGGCTCTGAATTTGTGGGCTATAGTTCAGTTGATTTTCAATAAAATTGAATTTTCTGCGAAATGTGTAGAAATGCGCGAGCGATCCAAATGACCGTTGGCATGATGATTACAGGTCTCAACGCCTGTTGATAGAGGTATCAATCAATGAAATCGAACCACAATTGCAGATTTTCGATTTTTCTGGCTCTGAATTTGTGGGCTATAGTTCAGTTGATTTTCAATAAAATTGAATTTTCTGCGAAATGTGTAGAAATGTGCAAGCGATCCAAATAACCGTTGGCATGACGATTACAGGTCTCAACGCCTATTGATAGAGTTATCAATCAACGAAATCGGACCACAATTGCAGATTTTCGATTTTTCTGGCTCTGAATTTGTGGGCTATAGTTCAGTTGATTTTCAGTAAAATTGAATTTTCTGCGAAATGTGTAGAAATGCGCGAGCGATCCAAATAACCGTTGGCATGATGATTACAGGTCTCAACGCCTATTGATAGAGGTATCAATCAATGAAATCGAACCACAATTGCAGATTTTCGATTTTTCTGGCTCTGAATTTGTGGGCTATAGTTCAGTTGATTTTCAATAAAATTGAATTTTCTGCGAAATGTGTAGAAATGTGCAAGCGATCCAAATAACCGTTGGCATGACGATTACAGGTCTCAACGCCTATTGATAGAGTTATCAATCAACGAAATCGGAGCACAATTGCAGATTTACGATTTTTCTGGCTCTGAAGTTGTGGGCTATAGTTCAGTTGATTTTCAGTAAAATTGAATTTTCTGCGAAATGTGTAGAAATGCGCGAGCGATCCAAATGACCCTTGGCATGATGATTACAGGTCTCAACGCCTATTGATAGAGGTATCAATCAATGAAATCGAACCACAATTGCAGACTTTCGATTTTTCTGGCTCTGAATTTGTGGGCTATAGTTCAGTTGATTTTCAATAAAATTGAATTTTCTGCGAAATGTGTAGAAATGTGCAAGCGATCCAAATAACCGTTGGCATGACGATTACAGGTCTCAACGCCTATTGATAGAGTTATCAATCAACGAAATCGGACCATAATTGCAGATTTTCGATTTTTCTGGCTCTGAATTTGTGGGCTATAGTTCAGTTGATTTTCAATAAAATTGAATTTTCTGCGAAATGTGTAGAAATGTGCAAGCGATCCAAATAACCGTTGGCATGACGATTACAGGTCTCAACGCCTATTGATAGAGGTATCAATCAACGAAATCGGAGCACAATTGCAGATTTTCGATTTTTCTGGCTCTGAATTTGTGGGCTATAGTTCAGTTGATTTCCAATAAAATTGAATTTTCTGCGAAATGTGTAGAAATGTGCAAGCGATCCAAACAACCGTTGGCATGATGATTACAGGTCTCAACGCCTATTGATAGAAGTATCAATCAACGAAATCGGAGCACAATTGCAGATTTTCGATTTTTCTGGCTCTGAATTTGTGGGCTATAGTTAAGTTGATTTTCAATAAAATTGAATTTTCTGCGAAATGTGTAGAAATGTGCGGGCGATCCAAATGACCGTTGGCATGATGATTACAGGTATCAACGCCTATTGATAGAGGTATCAATCAACGAAATCGGACCACAATTGTAGATTTTCGATTTTTCTGGCTCTGAATTTGTGAGCTATAGTTCAGTTGATTTTCCATAAAATTGGATTTTCTACGAAATGTGTAGAAATATGCGAGCGATCCAAATAACCGTTGGCATGACGATTACAGGTCTCAACGCCTATTGATAGAGGTATCAATCAACGAAATCGGAGCACAATTGCAGATTTTCGATTTTTCTGGCTCTGAATTTGTGAGCTATAGTTCAGTTGATTTTCCATAAAATTGGATTTTCTACGAAATGTGTAGAAATATGCGAGCGATCCAAATGACCGTTGGCATGACGATTACAGGTCTCAACGCCTATTGATAGAGGTATCAATCAACGAAATCGGAGCACAATTGCAGTTTTTCGATTTTTCTGGCTCTGAATTTGTGGGCTATAGTTCAGTTGATTTTCAATAAAATTGAATTTTCTGCGAAATGTGTAGAAATGTGCGAGCGATCCAAATGACCGTTGGCATGACGATTACAGGTCTCAACGCCTATTGATAGAGGTATCAATCAACGAAATCGGAGCACAATTGCAGTTTTTCGATTTTTCTGGCTCTGAATTTGTGGGCTATAGTTCAGTTGATTTTCAATAAAATTGAATTTTCTGCGAAATGTGTAGAAATATGCGAGCGATCCAAATAACCGTTGGCATGACGATTACAGGTCTCAACGCCTATTGATAGAGGTATCAATCAAGGAAATCGGACCACAATTGTAGATTTTCGATTTTTCTGGCTCTGAATTTGTGGGCTATAGTTCAGTTGATTTTCAATAAAATTGAATTTTCTGCGAAATGTGTAGAAATGTGCGAGCGATCCAAATGACCGTTGGCATGATGATTACAGGTCTCAACGCCTATTGATAGAGGTATCAATCAACGAAATCGGAGCACAATTGCAGATTTTCGATTTTTCTGGCTCTGAAGTTGTGGGCTATAGTTCAGTTGATTTTCAATAAAATTGAATTTTCTGCGAAATGTGTAGAAATGTGCGGGCGATCCAAATGACCGTTGGCATGATGATTACAGGTCTCAACGCCTATTTTTTTTTTTTTTTTTTTTTTTTTTTTTTTTTTTCGCTGGCGCTACATCCCATGAAGGGATTTGGCCGCTTCATTTTTGAAGTTTCGTAATCATTTTTACAACGGATAATGAGTGATTAGTTCATTGATCCTTATTAAACCAGCCGTGATTTTTTCATCACCCGCCGGGAATCGAACCCGGGACCTCCGGAGCTTAAAGCTAGCATGCTAACAACTGTGCCACCAGGACGGCAACGCCTATTGATAGAGGTATCAATCAACGAAATCGGACCACAATTGCAGATTTTCGATTTTTCTGGCTCTGAATTAGTGGGCTATAGTTCAGTTGATTTTCCATAAAATTGAATTTTCTGCGAAATGTGTAGAAATGTGCAAGCGATCCAAATGACCGTTGGCATGGCGATTATAGGTCTCAACGCCTTATGATTTTCGATTTTTCTGGCTCTGAATTTGTGGGCTATAGTTCAGTTGATTTTCAATAAAATTGAACTTTCTGCGAAATGTGTAGAAATGTGCGAGCGATCCAAATGACCGTTGGCATGATGATTACAGGTCTCAACGCCTATTGATAGAGGTATCAATCAACGAAATCGGACCACAATTGCAGATTTTCGATTTTTCTGGCTCTGAAATTGTGGGCTATAGTTCAGTTGATTTTCAGTAAAATTGAATTTTCTGCGAAATGTGTAGAAATGCGCGAGCGATCCAAATGACCGTTGGCATGATGATTACAGGTCTCAACGCCTATTGATAGAGGTATCAATCAACGAAATCGAACCACAATTGCAGATTTTCGATTTTTCTGGCTCTGAATTTGTGGGCTATAGTTCAGTTGATTTTCAATAAAATTGAATTTTCTGCGAAATGTGTAGAAATGCGCGAGCGATCCAAATGACCGTTGGCATGGCGATTATAGGTCTCAACGCCTTATGATTTTCGATTTTTCTGGCTCTGAATTTGTGGGCTATAGTTCAGTTGATTTTCAATAAAATTGAATTTTCTGCGATATGTGTAGAAATGTGCGAGCGATCCAAATGACCTTTGGCATGACGATTACAGGCTTCAACGCCTATTGATAGAGGTATCAATCAACGAAATCGGAGCACAATCTATGGATCCTTTTTCATTTTTCGAAGAGATGGTCATTTCGCATTTTTCCTGAAAAGTAAAACGGTACTAAATTTCTTATTCCGTCTAATTTTGTAGTTTTTACGTTTTCAGTGTTTCATTTCTTGGTTATTTCGCTTGGGATTATGTAGGGGGGAAAATTCAAATACAAACAAAGAGAGTTTTCGCCCATCAGACACAGATTCTTAGGATTATGAGGTAACTGAATATCAAATTCAGTTAAGCATTAAGCGTAATAATCTTTTCTGTGTAGTTCTCCTTACACTCATATAAAATACAATAAAAATGGTTTTTGTGTGCATTATTTTTCCGGGACCTTTTATAATTTAGTAATTAGTTATATTAACGACTAATAATTACAGTGGGTGGCCATATTATTAGGGACACATCAATTCTGTTTAGAAATGTTGAGTTCTGGCGACTTATGTATATTCTACTAAACATTTACAGTTTTACTTTGTACTAAATTATATTTGTACTAAAAGTTGAAATACATTTCTTTCCAATCTTACAAAGAACTAACTCAAAATATTGAGTGAGTGCCTGGTCCGTATTATTGACTCTACATTTGTTTCATTTGGCGTTTTGTGCTATCTGGGCTAGAAATTGCTCTTAGGGCATTAAATAAATTTAGATTAATATGAATAAAATTAGTACTTATCACAACAAGTAATTTAGCCCTTATAATTTTTAATACACAAATAAAACTTACATTTTAAGTACAGTTAATGAATTTTCCACTTAAGAAAATAACTTTTGTTTGTCTACTAAATACGATTATTAATTAGCATATATACCAACAAGTACTAATTTATAATACCCTTGAGAGCTATTTTTAGCCTATACGTTTAACACAAACAAACAATATTTAACAAATAAAACGTTTTTTAAATGAGCACATTTTTCTGACGTAAGAGACTGGGTGATTTTGACCCGTACCTGTTTTTACGACGCTCACTGCTCGGCTTCAATAAGCGCACTGTACCTGGACCAAGGGAGCATATTAGTAGACATCTCAAACTTCCCTAATCCACTGGCCTGCGCATTAATAAAAAGACCTAGGTTAATTTAACTCAATGTGTTTCTTAAGGGTAAAAAATCACTTAAATTAGTGTAATAATCTTAAGTATTTTAGGAGGAGTATAGTATATGTGTCTAATGCAATTTTATGTTTGAATTTGAACCGATAAGGATTTACTTGCTGTAATTCTTGTTTATTAACTTCAAAACGAACAGACCACCTATAAACACGGAATTAAAGATCAATAACTCATTTTCTTTTATTCATTATATTATGGACTTAGGATATCATCATTATTATTATTATTATTTTTTTAATATTATTAATTCCATCATTATTAAATATTATTTGAACATATTTATATATTTGATGAAAGGTATACACCATAATATATTTAAACCGAAAACAGAAATAAAATATCAAAAAGAGTTAAAAAAAATATTTAAATACTCAATAAAAAAAAATCTTCTTCTATTCACATAAAATATAAGAAAACTGAAGGCAATCCACACACACACACACATACACAGAATGCACGGTGGAAATAAATTCACTTCTATGTTTTCCCACACTGTTTTTTTGTTGTTATATATTTTATTTGTGTGTTTTGGAGCCGGGTGGCGCCAAATCTCTTCATTCTTTTTTATTTAATATTTTCTTAGTTTTTGTTTTTATTTTCTTCAGGTTTCGTTCCCTGTTTTCTTTATGGTCTCAAAAAAATAAAAATAAATAAATTTTCAAATACACAAAGTTCAAACCGTCTTCGCGCACGGTGTTGAAAAAAAGGTAAAAATGAAAAGTATTACAAAAAAAAACGACGAAACACACACAGATACAAATCAAATACAAAAATATTGTATTCATTTGAAAAACGAATTAATAAAAATTAAAAAGGCTATAAATTATTTAATCATCCCGATTATTTTTTCTTTTGTTTTATTAATTAATCTTAATTGATAAAAGATAAAATATGACGCCACCTAATTATTTTATAGAGGTAATTATAATTTTTAAAAAAAAATAAATGTATTAAATTACATAAGTCCCGACCAATCATTTATATACGTGGTGATTTAATCATAAAACTTATACATTGCGCAGCTTAACCGCGGTCTGCGCACTACCACATTAGCGTTTGCAGTACATAAAAACCAAAATGATTGATCATTAAAATCGTATATAAGAATCAATAAAATTGTTAATCAAAAATATTTATCACCATCGACACAAAACCCATTACGATTATGGCCAATAAAAAATGTTTTATGCTACACACTTTACCACAATTTATACAGGCTCATTATACTAGACGATTAATATAATTATAGGTATTCTCTTGCGTCGATTTCTCAAAAGTCTTAACCGCCATAAATACCAGACATTTTATTATCAATTATTATGATTTTATTTGTTTGGAAGGTGAAAATTATTAAATAATTTTAACAACGTTACGATTCTCATACACCACACACTGAGCTGTACAGCTATTGAACATTTCACAAATCATAAATTACAGGTTAAAATATATTTCGTTTGTATGCACATGTTTATTCTAAAATAATTTATGGTGATTCAATATTTTAAAGAATGCCACTCTCAGTATCAACATATCTTCCCTGGCAGACTATAATTTGGAACTTCAATAAGTTGAATATTTCAAGACTAAATTTTTTTATATCTGCTTTTGTATTGAGTCATACAGCAGTTGCACGCTTTTACGTTCT
Organism: Tipula helvola; assembly: GCA_963556165.1. Taxonomy (NCBI): domain Eukaryota; kingdom Metazoa; phylum Arthropoda; class Insecta; order Diptera; family Tipulidae; genus Tipula; species Tipula helvola. Next base: position 310,789,777 of record OY744481.1, read on the forward strand.
CGAATTCGGTGCTCATTAACAATTTAATTAATTTTGATTAATTTTTTTCAACTTTTCAAAATTTCTAAGTGAAAATAGAATTTTCCTAAGATTATGACAAATGAAATTATTATTTATTTATTTTTAGTTTATTTTTAATTCCTTTATTTTAATAAATACCTAACTTACAATATTTTAAAATTTTGCTTGTAATTTGTAAACCGTTAAACATTTGAAGTACCAAAATAGGGACGTTTACTTTTAAAATCAAAATATGTTTACATTTAAATGATGTTGGCATTCCTGGATCTTAGAGGCAAAATTCCATTGATAAAATAGAAATTTTATCGATTAAAGTAGAAAAAGTTACCCGGGTAACCCACCATAGACATAAGAGTTTTCCAGTCCTAACTGCGGAGAAAAGATTTTCTAAGGGATCTTCATTTATATGTGAAGATATTATATATTCTTGTTTATTTTGTAATTCACACCATAACAGTTGTATACCATTAATAGTTTGAACAAGACCATCAAAACAAAATGGACGTCCCATAAATCCTTGGTGTATCCATCCCCCTCTATCAAGATACAGCAGACTCTAAATTTTTAAATACTAAGCTGGCTTCGGTTGTGTCACAGCGGTAGTGTATATAGCATATTAGTATTTTTTAGCCCGGAAGAAAAGTGTCTGGCTTATTTATAAAATTTTTAATTAACGTCATAGTTTTTAAAATAACTTGATGATGAACAGTTGGATGCTCGAAACTGGTAGTTGTTTGTAATTTTTATAATTAAATTATAAAATTCACATATTAAGAAAGTTATAATTTTAAAAACTTAGTGTTTTAAAAAATTTAAATTTATTTTTACTAATTACAATGTTGGCAAGTTTACAAATATGTTTTTGGTTCCTGGAAGAAAACTACCCGGAAGATTTATTAATCTCTCCGAATTTAAATTCAGACAGCATATAGTGGAAGGAGGCTATCCGCTTGTTCATAGGTTGTGGGATACCCTTTATATGAACAAGTTTAAAATGCAAACATTATTCAATTAAACATTATTCTAGATCGCTTGAAGACATTTAGAAATTTTCAATTGAAAATCGGCGCCTCCAAAAGCGGTGGCACCCTAGGGATTAGTTCTTTTAGCTCAACGGTTAAAATGGTTCTGTCGGGACTAGTTGATTTGTTTTTATCAATATTTGCAATAACTTAGCAACTGCTCTAGGATTGAATTTTATTTGACGCATCGATGAGCTAGCTTGCAAAATATTAGATGATGTAAGAGAAAGGTAAGTAACAGGCAAGATCGCGGCAAATAATTACAAGAAATATTTATTGTCGATTTTTATTACAAATTTTAAGGAAAAAGTTCACTTAATTTTTCGGCCGATGCCTCCAAAAGTGTTTCGATGTGTTTTTGTCGACACAACAGTTGTAATGTTAGAAATGTCAACGTAAATCGAGCTTCGATGTTTTTTCATGAAATGTGTACTGTTCATAGGTATACCACAAATTTTATACGTTTTTACGTTACATAAAACCGTGTTTCTGCACGGAAAAAAGTAGATGGTTTTTAAGGGTCAGTGACATGTAATCGTACTGGTCTCTAGGAAATGCTGACTTTGGGATTATTCAAAGATTATTTACGAATTATTTTTCGGTATTTATATATTTTTTTTAATCCCTTATGTTAGGGCTAGCCAATAAACATTTTTTAATATTGCTTTGGGTTGCTTGAATTTGGTTTACTATAATTATGTTAAAATTTTGCTAACAGGACGAAACTTTCCAGAACTTTCAAGACGTTTCGAGGTTACCAGATTACTTGAGTCTTATGGAGAGTTTTGGGAGTGGCGGTTTTATTTGTCGATACCTTAGAGCACATAAGGGATATGTCCATATTTTGAATGTACACAAGAATGTCTCTAAATTCGAAAATATTTGGAATTTTCATTCAATGCCTTTTAAATAGTGCTATAAATGATTATAGTACCAATTAACAGAACCTCAAATGATAAAGAATACCTTTCTGAAAACTTAATTTGTATTTATCATAAATTGTAAAAGTAGACATAGCACTTGTGTGCTCTAAAGTATCGATATATTTATTGTCTTCTCCATTCCAGTTTTAAAGTGGAGATGCTTGCTTGGCGTTACATATATTATGGAACTGTCAAAATTATTAGAGACTGAATTTTTGTGTTGCATAATGTTCTGTGGTGAATAGTGCTTGACGCTGAGTTACATGTTGTTAAGTGCTACTAAGGCTTTCCTAGAAGAGTTTAATTATATACGCCGAACATATTTGCAAGGCCTTCAGAGAATGGGTTCTTGATTTTACGAAATTCCTATAATCCAAAAAAAAAGACAGGGGAGGTTTTCAAGGACCATCAAAAGTAAAAGTTGAAACTGTATGTGGAGATTCAGATCCGATACAACATTTTTGCACGCAAGGAATGAATTCTTGATTTATAAATCTGTTACACGCTAAAAATTCACCTTTAGCGGGATTATTTATATATAATCACAGAAGTATTTAAAACTAGAGCATATCTTCATATTGTACGGGCGGCGATTTATGAGCAAAATGAAATATTCAGATAGCACCCTGCATCAAACGAAATAATTTAGGAGTGGCTTTGAAATCCATTATTGGAATCTGTATTAAAAAATACATTTTGTAGAACAGCAATAAAATTTACTGAAGTGCAGACATCTTCTAAGCAAATGCAAAATTGAAAAAAAAAATTGATTTCAAGAATATTTTTAAAAATCGAATTGTCTTATGCCCGAATTTATAATCGTAACTATTGATATTATAGAAACGATTTTCGAAAATTTACTTTCTTGTTTTGAATGTTTTGTAGCAATGTTTATAGTGATGGATTGATTTTGATAACTATAAACATTGTTACATTATACAAACAAATCTTTTAGTGAGGTTTATAAATACGAAAACTGTTATTACAACAGTAGTTATAGTTGTATTAACGACTATAAATTCAGGCCTTAGTATTGCTCGAACTAAAACAATATAATAAAGTATACATATGTGTATACATAGCTCTTCAATTAACGTAAAGAAATAAACGAAACATTCGGGAGTATTTATTCGTATATATATATATTTAGGTGAATTTAAATATAAAATATTTTGAAAAATTCAAAACGATATCAGTATCGCCATCTAACACTTCACCGATGAACTTCACTTGGAAGTGTATTTATAGGGTCCCAGTTGAAACGTAATATTTCAAAACGCGATATGGTGCAAAACGCGATATTTCAAAACGCGATTTTCTAGTTCTAATCGTACATGTTCAGTTTCATCATAATGGTGAAGGAAAATTTTATTAAGATTAATAATTATTATAATTTTAAAATAATATTAGTATTTAGTATTAATTTAATTTTTATTATTATTTTAAAATTTTAATTTTAAAATATCGCGTTTTGTACCATATCGCGTTTTGTATTCTATCGCGTTTTGAAATATCACCTTCTGTACCATATCGCGTTTTGAAATATCGCGTTTTGTACCATATCGCGTTTTGTACTTTATCTCGTTTCGTCATATCGCGTTTTGAACTATCACGTTTTGAACTATCGCGTTTTGAAATATCGCGTTTCGAGCGGATCCTGTATTTATACTATGCCAAGTGCAATGCATTAGCTTTTCAAATGGTTCAGCATGCTTGTAGTCTTAGGTAAGACCTACCAAATAGTAAGGTAGGTAGTAGGTTTCAGTATTTTTGCTAAATGACGTCCTAAACACTGTGTCCTTGCTGGATCTAGTGAAGTTGCAAGCTGTTGCTAGATAAATATCAAATAATTCAATATTTGAATACAAAAAATATTTATAACAAGTCATGTGGCCCGGCTTTGAATCGCTCTCTTCTATATGTTGTTAGAATCACAGGAAGAGAAAATTATTCTGAAGTAGAGCACAGCTCTTGGATTCCAACTGGCAAGTGTAAATGAGAAACATTAAAACAGAATAATACCGATTTAGGATAAGTTATTGATGATGCTTGATTTTTCGGAGAACTACGCGTTCACAGTCCAAGACGCAGCACAAACATCCCATTTTAAAAATTATGAATGCCCAGTATTTCGTGCCATTTATTATTAAAACAAATTCTGGTTTATTGCTTAATAGTCCCGTATTTTTATATTCAGTGATTCAAACAAATTTTGTAGAACTAAAACAAAATATTTATGGACCGGTGGTGCAAAATATCATTAAACTGGTACCAAATAGCTAACCTCATGCACTACCAAGTAGATTTTGGTATAGAAGCAGAATGACACTTCTATGCTACTACTCATGGAAAAAATTGTTACGGTAGAAATGGTGCAATTTTCAAGAGAAACATACATAGCTAGCGTGCAGCAAAACGAAAAGATGCTTCGATAACACATAATGCTCAGTTCAACTGGGTACAAAAATATTTGAAATTATTAAAATGCTTTTAATTTAGTAAAACAGAGCATGACAAAAGCAGGCTCAATAAGAGATTTGAGTCAGCAAAACCTGTACCAGAAATTCTGGTAAATCACTATTTTCAAGTTACAAAAGAAAACGAACTGTTGATTAAAAGATACTCAATTGCCGCTGAAGGCATTAAAGGTAAAGCTTAAGAAGTGAGAGGCAAGGGTTTGTAACGAGCATCGACACCGGAGATGTCGGCTGTTAGCAGAAATTATTCACTTAGAGGCTTCGGGGCGGTCATCTCTGGCCGGCTAAAGCTCAGGGTGTTGGGTGTGGGGTTTCCCGAAGCATAAGTGAACCGTGTAAGACCGCGATAAAAGGAACAACGAAGAAGGTAAAGGAAACGGGGAAAGGCAGGACCAACTCACCTCACTGCAGCGACTACACTCACCACTTCATCCTCAAAATTAAGCTTCTTAGCTACTCATATTCTGAAAAGCGAAAAAAACGGAATTCTCTGAAGCGGACCACAAAACAATAACATACCGATATTATAACTTCAAAAACAAAACATTTTGATTATGCAGCGAAGTGTAAATAATTCAAAATAACAAATTTTATTGATTTTAATTTAAGAACAATTAGAATGGCAATAATGATGAAAATTCAAAAATAAAATTAACATTATTTTTGTTTCTTAACTCTATATGACGTCATTTTACTAATAGCTATAACAGTAATATTTTCCTTTCCCTTTTCTTAGAATAATAATGAGGAAAAAGTGGAAAGAAAAATAGTACCCTAAAACTAACTCCCCAAAGAAAAATGAGAGAAAAAAAAAAAAAAAATTCGTAAGCGACACAAACAAAATAGGGGATTCAATTAATAATTGATTAAATCTAATAATAATAATATAAAATATAAATGAAATAATTTAAAAAAAACCTGATTAATTATTTAGGTGGCGACCGTTGCAATTTTCCATCTGTTGATCGTACGATTTTTTATTATTGATTTTAGCAATCGCATAAACAATTGTTTTTAGATTTATGGTTCACACACACATTAGATATACTGTTTATCACTATTATCACACTGTTACTGTTATTTATTTTGTTTTCGTGGTTTTACGTTTATTATACCACATGCGCAAAATCACTACATTCGTTGAGTTTTAGTGGCTTAAGTTTATTATACCACACGCGCAAAATCACTATAATTATTTAGTTTTAGTGGCTTAAGGTTATCATACCACATGCGCAAAATCACGTTACTTATTGTCACGCCCAATCATACAACAACACTCACTTGGGCAATTTTAGAATATTTGTATGTGAACATTTTGTTTTTGGTTTTTGTTTGTTTTTGTTTTATTATTATTTTATATAATCTTAAGAAACTTTCACTTATGTTAACACTTAAAATTAAATAGAAGGAAAAACCCGAAACTTATGATAAACATTTTAAATTTTAAATTTTCATCAACAACAAAAAAAACGTAATTTAATTTATCGTCCAATTACACAGACTATTCTCGATTCCAGAATGTTATTTTTTTTTATCTGTTTAATATTTATTTTTCTGTTTTTAGAGTTATAAAATATTTTAATGGGTATAAGACAATAAACCCAAAATATTTTTTTTTTTTATTTAATTTTTAACACAAATTAATAAAATGCACAAATTATCACTATTGTTTACGATACACTATAGGGCCGAGAAAACCCACAAAATGCTAAGATAAAAGACAAAACTCAACTGATCCCTTGATCATAAAATCGAGTGATATTTATAGAATTGAAAATAACTGAAACGGAACAATCTAAGGTGATTTCTCCTACAAAACAAGCTTTTCGCGCGATTTTTATTTTTATTTTCATTTCAAATTGATGCTCTATGATGAATGAATTCTGTATAACGTACCAAAACAAAAATACTATACCAGAGGTATGAAACCGTACGAACTTGGAACGCCGTTTGCAGCGCCGGTCGTTACAAATCGTGGGGACGACTCACACCCAGGAGATGTCTCAAAGCCGGGCAAAATCAGATATATGAATAAACAGGCAATTTACGTAGAAAAACTAAATTTTGATATCCTTGAAATGGTATACACCGAGCGACTTTCCGTTTTCGTCAGCTATTTCACAAGCTACTTTACCAACCAGATTCAGAACTGTGCACTTAATATACTTTGGAGCTAACTTGGAAGCAAATTGGTCCGAAGCTTTACTCTGTGAGAAATTTCGAACATAAATGGTTTGACCAATCTTGAGGTGTGGATTTTTGTATTGCAAACTGTAACTGGACTGAATTTTATTTCTTGCAATATGCAAGTGCTTCTGAACCTCCTCATATATATTAAACAATGATTCAGGCTTATGAGTAACATTCTGATAGTTTCCGGTGAACTGGGATACTTTCCGGAGATGTTGATATACTGAACCGTGCAATATTGCATGCTGGCCGAACACTAAAAAGTGTGGCGAATAATGTGTGGTATCATGAAAGGAGTTTCGCAATGCATGGGTAATGGCGTAAAGATTCTCATCCCAAATTCTTTGATCGCCTTGAATGTATGAACGCAACGACGAGAGCAGGGTGCGATTAACTCGCTCGGAAGCGTTAGCCTGCGGTGAATACTTAGCCGTGAACGTATGTTTAACTCCATATTTGGCACACAACATTTTTAAGATTTGGGACTCGAATTGACGTCCATTGTCTGTAACAATGGCCTCTGGTACTCCAAACATCAAAAATACTTGGTCCTCCAAAAATTTGCAAACCTCCATCGCAGTCGCTTGTCGCACTGGCTTTGTCAACACAAATTTCGAGAAATGGTCAAGTGCAATTAGAATTGAGGTATTTCCATTTTTCGTTCTCGGGTAAGGCCCTAAAAAGTCTAAATAAACTCTCTGCCATGGACGAAAGGTCATCGGAAGAGAGCTAAATGGAGGACGTGAAGAATAATTTACCGCCTTATTAGATTTGCACACATCACAGGCAGCAACAAAATTTTTCACATCGGAAAATAAACTCGGCCAGAAGTAGTATCGTCTGATAAGTTCCGCAGTTTTATTTATTCCCAAGTGCGCCGCTGTTGGAGGGCAATGAGCTGAGAAAAGGACGTCAGGTCGCAATGATTCGGGAATAAGTAATTTCCAATGAGGAATATCCGCGTTGGTATCATATGCTTCGCTCGAGTTGACATTTATATACGCGTGATTACCCACCACTTTTAAATTTGACTTATACTGGGATGTTTTAACGCTGCGTAACAGATCTTGGTAGTCCACTGAATTAAAAGCCGGAGAGTCCATATCCACATTTAAAGGGGAACCATTATTTAGGGGAAGAGTTACCTGCAAGGGTTCCATCTCCATACGCGATAATGCATCTGGAACCGCATTTTGCGAACCTTTGCGGTACTGAATGTCAAAGTCAAAGCCTTGAAGCTTGAGGCTCCAACGTGCCAGACGTCCAGATGCATCTTTCAATGACATCAGCCAAGTTAAACTCGCGTGGTCGGTAATCACCGTAAAAGGCAAGCCTTCCACGTAAGAGCGAAATTTTTTTATGGCAAACACAGCAGCGAGGCATTCAAGTTCCGTGACGCTGTAATTGCGCTGGGCCGCGTTTAACTTGTGTGAGATAAAAGAGATTGGTCGATCATATCCATCGTCATCTTTCTGGAATAATACGGCCCCAATACCGGTACTGCTCGCATCACATTGGATGAAGAAGCGTTTTTCGAAGTTTGGAATAGTTAAGACAGGGGCAGATGTTAATGCAGTTTTTAAAGAATCGAATGATTTTTGTGCTTCTGTCGACCACACAAACTTTTGGTGTTTTTTCAGCAGATTTGTAAGAGGTGCTGACAAAGAAGAATACCCATTTATGAAACGCCGGTACCATCCAGTAATGCCTAGAAACCGTCGTATTTGCCTAGCGTTCTTTGGTGTTGGGAACTTTGTAATGGCTTCCACCTTGCCCAGGTTAGGCCGCAGTCCTCCCTCACCAACTACATAACCGAGGTAGTCTATCTGTTTCAACAAGAATTTGCTCTTTTCGACATTTATCGTTAAACCAGCTTTAGTTAACCTTTCGGCAACATCGGCTAGCAGCGATAAATGTTCGTCGAAAGTCGAGGTGGTGATGAGCAAATCGTCGAGATATACAAACACTCGGTCATGCAGATGGTGAGGAATAACTTTGTGCATTAACCTGCACAAGGTTTGTGGCGCATTACAAAGCCCAAAGGGCATAACTCGAAATTGATAGAGGGGCCTCCCGGGGATGGTAAATGCCGTTTTATCTTTCGAGTTTGGATCCAGGGGGATCTGCCAAAAGGCATCTTTGAGATCCAAACTCGAAATAAACTTGGTCCTATCCAGTCTACTAATTAGTCCCTCTATTAATGGTAAGGGATACGCGTCCTTTTTAGTGACTGTATTAAGTTTTCTCGCGTCGAGACACAGTCTAGTTTTACCATTCGCCTTCTTTACAATCGCCATAGGAGAGCTCCAAGCACTCATACTTTCTTCAATGACGTTCAACTCGAGCATACGATCAAGTTCTTTGTAGATTTCCTGTTGAACGGCAGGTGAGACGGCGTAATGACGCTGCTTAATTGGGAGGGCGGCTCCTACATCGATTGTATGCACGAGCAGATTTGTTCGTCCAAGACCATGTTTCTCGAAGCTGGGCATACTGTTAATAATTTTGTCTAATCGAAGACGTTGGTCAACAGTTAATTCATGTTGGTCGTTATTAATAGAACTTTCTGTTAGAAGAGGTGATGCATTTAATTCTGAAACCAAAGTGGGCTTTAAACCAAAAATCTCCCAGAAATCGTAACCCAGATACAAATTTTGGTGTAAAGTTGGAACTACAAATAATCTCATTGAAATGGTTTTATTGTTGTAAGTGACAGGAGCATTTACATAACCTGTCACTATTTGGGGAGAACCGCTCGCAGTTTGAATTGAGGCCCGAATTGAATGAAGCCGTAGTTGATGGTCATTAATGAAGCGTAACGAGTCCTTACCAAGAGCACTGATGTTTGCTCCACTGTCCAACAATCCAGAAATTTGTGTTCCTGCGAGATTTACAATAGCATAAGGCCTATTATCATCCAAAATAGAATGAGAGTTAACAGTTGACTTCGATAATAATGAACTTATTTTACGGCGTTCTTGAAAATAATTAGGAGAACGTGATTTGTGCAAACGCGAATTTAATGGGATGGATGGTAACATCGATGGTACATGTTTAATTGGTTGGTTTATGCTGAGTTCGAAGGCGTTGTCGTTGTCGAACTCGTCGGGGGCCGAGTAGGAATCTGACGAGAATGAGGGCCCCTTACTGTCATCATTCCCGAAGTGCGGTTTAACGGGACCCTAGCGCAAAAATTACAATGTGGTTTACCACATTGTGCTACCAGTACATCCGGTGCACCACATCCGTAACAGAAATCTCGTGTTTTGGGAATATCACCCTCCATGTAAGGATGACCCGGATGACCACCATTCCAACAGTTAATATTGCTGATGGGTGCAGTTGGCACGGACTTTATAACAGCCGATGAACGAATGGCCTCTACATGGGGATTTGATGAAACTGGAGGAACTACCACAGCTTGATGATTAACTGCCTCTGCTGAAGAAATTTCATGAAGCCGATATGGATACGAAGGTTTATGAAAACTAGCTGCGTCCGGACAATAACCCATACTGTTCCAAGCATCTTCTGTAGCAATACAAGTGCTCACAAGTTCTGAAATACTATTAATAGTTCGCCCAGCTAAATGTGCCTGCAGACCAAACCGCATATTTTTCCTTAATGTTTCCAATAATTGACTGTCCTTCATTGGTTCTTTCAAAGGAAGCGCGATCGTCAAGATTTCGTAATAAAAATTACTAAATGATTCTTTTGGCTTCTGTTTGCGACTATCAATCAAGCGCAGAATATCGACGTCAGTTCTACGATCTTGAAAACGATCAATGAAGGCTTCGCGCAACACCCTCCAAACACAGTTGGGATTTCGACGTAAAGTCAGCCAGTAATGTTCATGAGCTGTACCTGTCAATAGGAATGCCACATCATTGACCAACTGTTCCAACGGAATGCCATTAGTACCAGCCAGATGTTCGACTCGGAAAAAGAAATTTTCTACCGCAGTTCCCCCAATTGAACCATCATACGATATTCGCCATTTATGAACGGGAGTGGTCGTTTTTGGCTTTGACTGGAACTCGGATGATCCTCCTTGATTCTCGACAACGGGAGGTGGAATGTTGTTGGTTGCCAACGAATATTGAGTTCCCATAGGCGGTGCCAAAAATGTCGATCCCGGCACAAATGGGTGCGCATGATTTCCAATCGGATTATATCCAGGATAAAACCGTGGTGTGGGTGGCATATTTCGCATAATTTGTGGTGGAACATAATGGTTATTCACGGGCGCTAAATTTGAAGGTGGGAATTGTACATTCTGCGACGTCGTCACTGGAGGTGAGTTTCCTGGCGTTGGTAAATTTGCATTCTCGTTTACTCGTGTTGGAGTGGATGAAGTTCCCTGCGCAGGCTCATACGTGTTTGGCTGTGGAGCAGATACCATTAAATCTAATAATTCCGATGAATCTAATTGGAGCGTACTTAGTTCCGCGATCGACTCATTCATTGGCTGATGATCAATTATAAATTTGCGGCCAACTTGAATTAACGTGTCACTAAACTGTTGAAGTTTTACCGCCGCCTTTTGAACTAATTCTAGAGTCGAGATTCGGCTTGCTCGAAATCGTAAATGAGTAATTTTATTCATAACCGTATCAAATTCATTTTGACTAAAGTTAGCGTTTTGTATGCAATTAAGTAGCCGAATTTGCAGATTTTGTAATTTGAATGTACAAATGGTCACTTCATTGTGAGGAGCTATAAGAGCTTGTCGATGTGGCTGTTTTGGTAATAATTTCGGATCTTTAGCCTCCTGGTCTAGTTGGTAATTCAAACTTTCTAATGAATCGGTACCTTGAACTATTTTTCGAATTTCGTATTCGATTTGTAGCTCATCGGGGGCTAGCAAATTAGAATTCAATACGCTTGACGACATTGCAGAGCAAAAACTCGAAATAAGAATAAAATATATAAAAAAAAATTGATAACTTAAATTAATAATAGTAAAAAAAAATATTAGACAAAATTCAAATTCTCGTTAATAAATCAACAATTATAAAGTAAAATAAAAAAAAATGTAAAGAATTTAATATTGACACGTATGTGTATGTGTGTATTACCTAAATACTAATAGATATCTAGGTAAATGATTTATACATACATGCATTCGTACACATGTAAATTGTAAAGCCAAAATTATATCGATCTATAGTGATAAATTTATGTATCAAAAATCGCAAAAAAAAAAATTACGCTTGAATCACAGAGAAGAGGATGAACTGGTGAGGTTCTTATCGCAGCAGTAGGTCGGTTAACTTGTTTCTAAATAGAGTTGGTTCCTGCCCTGGAGAGAGGAAAGAAATCTGGAAAACTAACAAATGAATCGACAAGGCAAATATTGGATGCATTTGCGCCAGATTATGGATTTGATATAACGATGCCTTGCGCAAACCGACAAATGAATCTACGAGAATAACAAAAAAAAAATTTTAATAAACCGGAAGCATTTGCGACACAAGACATTGTTATCCTTCACATTTCAACTAACAAACTAATCAACGCCACAATAGCGGAAATATTTGCGAAAAATATGAAGGTTATTGACTGTGGTAACCGATGGATCCAATAAAAACGAACACTAAAATCAACTTTTATAATAAAAGGAATTAACGCGATTGGAATAACATCCGGTTACCATAGCTCAAGGAAAGGGAAGAGGAAGGTATTTGGGGAATTAATCTAGGAAATCCATTTAATGCAAACAACTGAGTCGACAGAAACAAATTCCGGAAACAGCTGCGTAACTGGAAGAAATTGGGTTGAAAATGGAAGCTGAATTTAAATTTAAAAAATAATAATTAAGAAGATAAATGAGAATGAACTAAAAAAAAAATTTAATACAAAATGATTAGATGAAGGGGAAAGGGATAGGAAAGCCATATATGTTTGGGCGCCACTGTAACGAGCATCGACACCGGAGATGTCGGCTGTTAGCAGAAATTATTCACTTAGAGGCTTCGGGGCGGTCATCTCTGGCCGGCTAAAGCTCAGGGTGTTGGGTGTGGGGTTTCCCGAAGCATAAGTGAACCGTGTAAGACCGCGATAAAAGGAACAACGAAGAAGGTAAAGGAAACGGGGAAAGGCAGGACCAACTCACCTCACTGCAGCGACTACACTCACCACTTCATCCTCAAAATTAAGCTTCTTAGCTACTCATATTCTGAAAAGCGAAAAAAACGGAATTCTCTGAAGCGGACCACAAAACAATAACATACCGATATTATAACTTCAAAAACAAAACATTTTGATTATGCAGCGAAGTGTAAATAATTCAAAATAACAAATTTTATTGATTTTAATTTAAGAACAATTAGAATGGCAATAATGATGAAAATTCAAAAATAAAATTAACATTATTTTTGTTTCTTAACTCTATATGACGTCATTTTACTAATAGCTATAACAGTAATATTTTCCTTTCCCTTTTCTTAGAATAATAATGAGGAAAAAGTGGAAAGAAAAATAGTACCCTAAAACTAACTCCCCAAAGAAAAATGAGAGAAAAAAAAAAAAAAAATTCGTAAGCGACACAAACAAAATAGGGGATTCAATTAATAATTGATTAAATCTAATAATAATAATATAAAATATAAATGAAATAATTTAAAAAAAACCTGATTAATTATTTAGGTGGCGACCGTTGCAATTTTCCATCTGTTGATCGTACGATTTTTTATTATTGATTTTAGCAATCGCATAAACAATTGTTTTTAGATTTATGGTTCACACACACATTAGATATACTGTTTATCACTATTATCACACTGTTACTGTTATTTATTTTGTTTTCGTGGTTTTACGTTTATTATACCACATGCGCAAAATCACTACATTCGTTGAGTTTTAGTGGCTTAAGTTTATTATACCACACGCGCAAAATCACTATAATTATTTAGTTTTAGTGGCTTAAGGTTATCATACCACATGCGCAAAATCACGTTACTTATTGTCACGCCCAATCATACAACAACACTCACTTGGGCAATTTTAGAATATTTGTATGTGAACATTTTGTTTTTGGTTTTTGTTTGTTTTTGTTTTATTATTATTTTATATAATCTTAAGAAACTTTCACTTATGTTAACACTTAAAATTAAATAGAAGGAAAAACCCGAAACTTATGATAAACATTTTAAATTTTAAATTTTCATCAACAACAAAAAAAACGTAATTTAATTTATCGTCCAATTACACAGACTATTCTCGATTCCAGAATGTTATTTTTTTTTATCTGTTTAATATTTATTTTTCTGTTTTTAGAGTTATAAAATATTTTAATGGGTATAAGACAATAAACCCAAAATATTTTTTTTTTTTATTTAATTTTTAACACAAATTAATAAAATGCACAAATTATCACTATTGTTTACGATACACTATAGGGCCGAGAAAACCCACAAAATGCTAAGATAAAAGACAAAACTCAACTGATCCCTTGATCATAAAATCGAGTGATATTTATAGAATTGAAAATAACTGAAACGGAACAATCTAAGGTGATTTCTCCTACAAAACAAGCTTTTCGCGCGATTTTTATTTTTATTTTCATTTCAAATTGATGCTCTATGATGAATGAATTCTGTATAACGTACCAAAACAAAAATACTATACCAGAGGTATGAAACCGTACGAACTTGGAACGCCGTTTGCAGCGCCGGTCGTTACAGGTTCTCACATAAATCAAGCATCCCGAAAAGTGAGAGGCAAGAGGTCTCGCTGTGAGCAAGCACTCCTAAGGAAACAAAACCCTACTTCGTCTACGTAATTGTTTCTGGATAACGCTAAGGGTAGGCCTCAGTTTAAGCTGTAGATGCTTACATAAAGTGCAACTTGCAAATAGAGATACATTTATAAAAAGATAACATAAAATTGTTCCGCGTCTTTTTTATTACCATGTCATACATTTTTTCGTTTCCGAGTTTCGTTTTTCATATAGCAAAATTAACTTAATCCAGTTAGCTTGAATAATAATCAAATTTAGTTGAGCATTTTGAAAAGAAACTGACGAAGGAAGAAAATCCTAAACCGGTCTTCCAAAAATAAATAAATATAATACGTATACCACTTAAAAGAAAGTTGTATGTTAAAAAATAAATGTTCTATCATTATAATACATTGTGATATAACGCACGGCACCAGAAAAGTTAAATGGAAGCTCTTAACGAAAAGTGAGGTTATATTCGTATTTAGCTATCAAAAATACATCGGTATAAGCTCATTCCAGACTTTAGCGATGCCTGCAGTGATCGCAAACTACGTTAAACTGCTTTTTGAATGAGTTTTTTAGAGGTTAGGGATGATCTGCTGAGGTTTTAGTCAAAAGTAAGCTGGAATTCGCATTCAGCAATGGAAAATACATCGAATTAGGCTCACTGAAAAAATTTGTGACAATCTGAGTGCGTTTAAACAAAATAAAATTGCTCGCTCAGAATCGCCATTTTGAAATTTTGGAAAAGGCCAGATGAAAAAATAAAGTAGGATTAAGCTTCAATTTGCTTTTTAAAAAAAAATGTTTACGACAAAGAGAATTTTTGGCTGAGGTGAGTGTCCAGCTGGCAGAAAATGCCATTTTTTTATTTAGTGAATTTATAATTCGCTAAGTCACCACGTTCTTGCCTCATACTTAAGTATGAAGTTGGAATTGTATTTTTGTAGTTTGGTCGTAGCTACCTGATGAGTAGACCGAACTTTTTGTTTGTGCGACCTTATCTGTACGAAACCAAACTACATAGAAAGCTCAAGGAAAGTTTTCATTTTTTTAGAGTCGATAAATTTTGTATTAACTCTGGGGTCAAAGTACGAGGGGGATTTGGATATTTCTGCTTTTCTGGTAGATATATTATAATGACTGGCTTCTTTATTTTTTCTGATTAACAAGTCGAAAAATGATGTGAATGCCATTATTGTTAATATATTGCGTCTATAAAAAGCCGAAAGAATCTTATTGAAAAAATGCCACATATGAATTGCAACTCAATGTATTTAGTTTTCGTAATAATTCGAGTACTCCTCCTCGATTTGTTATTTAACTGGTAATCCTGAGCACCGATGACAATCAAGAGTTGTTAGAGAATCGAGGTTATGCGGGCACCCCATACCAATATATGTGAATACTATACCATTAAACGGAAATTTAAATTCAATTTATTTCAGTTTCGAATTAATTCGAGTACTGCCCCTCGATTTGTCGAGTTAAATAACTGGTAATCCAGTGCATTTATGGCAATCAAAACTGTCAATCCACCCCTTAAAATCGTTATGGTGTTATCGCCTGTTGAAGCACAAATCTTAATCCGTTACTAATGGTATTAATATAATTTTTATTAATTAGTGAGGTTGCCATTTATTAAGCGAATCAACTTTGTTGTTATTCAAGTATATTCTGATTTATTTTTAATTTACTTTAAGTTTAAATACAAATTTTGAAAAGAAAATTCTAATACAGATTACTGACCAAAGTGATTATCGGAACTATTTTCGTATGAACGAAGATTTATTTAATAAGCTATTGGTAATGGTTGCTCCCTATATAAAACGAGAAGATACAAATATGAGGCAATCGATTTCAGTGAAACAGAGGCTAGCACTAACATTAAGGTTCTTGGCTACTGGAAGAAGCTTTGAGGTCCTAAAATTTTCTGTTCTTATATCGCCACCATGCATAAGCCAAATTGTTGTTGGAACGTGAAGTGCGGTTATTCATGTTTTACAAGATTATCTAAAGGTAAAATAAATAAAACTTCAAGGTATTTTTGTCATCCTTTATTGAAAAAAATAATAAAACAAAAGCAAGTAAATTCTAGGTCGTTATAAAATGAATATCTAGAAGCACTTGATGGGAAGCACATTGCCATACGGATACCTACCAATAGGCATAGTTGTACTATAATTAAAAAGGGTATTACAGCATCGTATTAATGGCATTAGTTAATGAAGATCGGCAGTTTATAATGGTGGATGTAGGTGCAAATGGCAGGGTTTCCGATGGCGGTGTGTTATTTTACACAAAATTTTGGGAACTATTTCAAGAAAATGAATTAAAAATTCCACATCCCACCCAGCTACCAAATTCAACAAAATGTTTTCCTTACGTTTTTGTTGCGGACGAAGCATTTGCACTTAATGTAAATTTACTGAAGCCGTATTCTCCGAAAAATTGCACAGCGGAGTAAGAAAAATTTAATAATCATTTTTCCGCTATACGTTGTGTAGTTGAAAATGATATTGGGATATTAGCTGCTAGATCTGGAGTATGATGTGATTAAAGTATGTAAATAAATTCAGGTTTTTACGTGGTTACGCACATTTTATATATGTTTACAAAATTGTATAATTAAAAAATTTGAAAAAAAACAAAAAAAAATTAATTTTAGTAAAACAAAAAATGGCAAAATATATCTTTAAATTATATTTTAATTGATGTCACTGCCTGACTGCGAGTTCACGTAAATATTCTGCGAAAAATTTTTCAGCAGGATTGCATACGATTTAATAATATTTTATTCGGAAGGGGAAATTTGTTTACGAAATAGACTACGTTGGTAGGTTGCCTGATAAAAATTGTTTAGCATAATATTTACGTGAACTCGTACTCATGATATTCGCATTCGTTTATGAGAAACTTGAACATCACTTTCATCACTAGAACTTACAATTTCACTTCCAGGTTCAAGTAGTGAAAAATTGCGTTATTTACTGTTGGGTTCCAGGCGTGATAAGGCTGTTATGTCCTGATAATTTCTCTTTAATAATTTCACATCACGTTTAAATTTCCCAGCTCTTTCCTCAATATCATCATGCTTACCAAAATGATTGCGCAACTTAGCAGCCAGTTGAAGTGCTTATTTAATTAAATCTGTGGTGAGGGTAGGAACCTCTCCGTCATAGTTATTGTCACTAATATCTTGGGTACCGCCTGTCTTAAGCGCAAACCCACTTATTTCATCATTGCTAAGTGCCTTATCAACTAATAACTCTTCGATATCTGCAGACGATAGATCATCAAAACCGTATCCACCGACTTCATGAGCTAATGCTATGATATACTGGAATATTCAACAGTATTAGGCATCGGATCGTCATTTTTGACATATTCTGGCCAAAGGGGTCTCCAACATCCGTTTAAAGTCGAGAGCCTTAGTTCAGATAGAGCTAATCCAGCATGTTTGATGCAGTCATAAATAAAAAAATTCTTCCACGCGTCCATAACATTTAAAGATTTAAAGTTTCAACATTCATTAATCTATCTAAAATGTACCGGTATGTTTGCTTAACATAGTAGCTCTTAAAGGTTGCCATAATTCCATGATCCAGCGGCTGTAACAACGAAGTAGTGTTCGGTGGAAAAAGGAAAAATTCGATATTTGGATGCTCCATATGAGGATGACCAGGTGCATTGTCTATAATTAATAGAACTTTAAATTCAAGACCATTATCGCTTATATAGCGCCGAATTTCTAGGGCAAAGTTTGTAAGGAACCATTCCCTAAAAGTTTCAGTTGTATCCCAGAATTTTCTATTAGCCGTCGAGTAAATTGGTAATCCGCCAAAATGTACACCTTTAATTGGCCGTGGTTTTAGAGCTCGATTTACAAGTAAGGGTTTCAGCATCCGATCTCCTGAAGCATTATAGCGAAATGAAAATGTCACACGATCCTTGGCTGCCTTAAGCCCATTGGCAATTATCTGGGATTTAGCTACGTATGTTCGGCTGGGCATTTGTTTCCAGAAAAGGCCTGTATCATCTGCTAATGTGAAATAAAATTATGAAAATATCCTGCAGTATCAAAACTGATGTGAAATAAAATTAGGGAAATACTCTGCAGTTGTGCGTCGTAGGTTTTCACACGATTTTGTTTTTATTCCATGCGAACATGTTTTTTCTTACTAAAATTTTTTTTTTGAATCGCGTTAAATCAAATTCGCGTAAAAAAAGTTCGTTTAAAAACAGAATTAGTCTTCCAGTCTTGCTTCATTTTCTACTATAGATGATTGACTTTTTTTTTGGTTTTTCAGCTATGTCTAAAATCTGTAAAGCTTAAAAAACTCAAGACGATGTATGTACGCTTGTATATCTCGATTCTTCAATTTTTTTCTTCTCTTTTCTATAATTTGAACGCAACGTATTTATTTTTTCCTGACGTCGACAACTGTGGCATCAGATATAGCGCCATTACATTTACATAATTTGTTCGGCTGACACCATGAAAATAAATATTTTATTTAGCGCTGCCATAGCATTTACTGGGCTTCATTTTGGGTCAAATTCACCTAGTTACTTCTATTTATCGAATATAGAACTCATTGGAAAATAGCCCAATCAGATAGTTCAAATTTTCTTAGTTACGCTGTGCAACATCGATTTGCGTTGCTAAGCTGTGTTTCGCGAAACACTACTAGTGGTGTTTTGGTTGCAAACAAATAAATCAGATTATGTAATCATATCATCATAAATAAAAAATTAATGTTTTTGACATTTCGTAAAAATGAGCCAATTTGGTGCAGTTTATATTTGGTTGATTCGTTGTATAGTCTTAACATATACAACTCGAGCTTCGAAATTCATCTGAATATACAATTGCAGATTCGATGTGCAACCTAGGAAACACAACTCCACCTACGCTGTCGTTGTGTTTTCTAGGCAACACATCTCGTCCTCTCACCTGTATATACGATTATTTTCGACCCTCTTGTTGTACAACTACTAATTATATCTCTCTATCGTATTTCGAACTTCAACTCTCATAACTGTGAAGCAACGCGATTATATAAGTAAGAGAACTCAACATGTTTTATTTAATCACGTTTTATTGCAATTTCGAAAAAATTCTTAAAACTCGTATAATGGAGGACTTTTCAATGTCGGTTGTCAAGGTTAAATGACTTCTGGGATTGGCATGCAGACCGCAATCTTCATGATCAGGAAGCCTAAATAGTAGTTTGATTTATTGTCAAACTCCTTTTCTTATCGAGTCCATCCATTTGGAGGGTCGTAAAGTTTCGTCTGGAGTGAAGTTTATGACAAAATATAAAAACACTTAACAGCCGCTGTTAGGTTTTATATTAACGAAACAAAGAAATGTATAAACTATATAAACTTACAAAAATGTTATAGCAGATTTGAGTATACCATCATATTGTATGTGTGGAGGTCTTGTGCCAGACGAAATATTTCGTCGACACTTCAATCAGCTTTTACGACCTTTTCAAAACAGCTCCAACATCGTTCAGCTATATTTTTTTCAGTCGAGTAGTTTTGAAAAATATTTCGTCTGACAAAAAACATCCGCAAAGGCACGCATAAAATGTGATGGTTACCTACAATGGCCATCAAACCTCCAATCAACTATTGTAAGGTTTTTGAAAAGTGTTACTGCGAGAGCTAAGCGATCTTTTTCCTTTCGTGCTGTTGGACATTGTACCGATGCCTCATTTATCTGGCCGGCCTCAACTTGAAATCTGGATTGATCGTAATTGTTAAAAGTTTTAGCATACAAACGAACCAGCAATGTGATTTAAGAAGAAGTAAGAACAAATTAATGGTTCAGAATAAACATTAAATTGGTGAAATCTATCTGAAAAATAATCCAATTATTGAACTGCCATGTTCCTCGAACCAGATTTTATTAAGAATAGTCGACTTACCACTTCAAAAATGCCAATTATGCAATACCATATCCAGTAGCATTAAATCAAATTTAAACAATCCCCATTTCATCAAAATCATGCCACATACATAAAACATAATAATAGCCAGATCAAACATATCAAATTCATGATGAAGGCGCCAGCTATATATCTCTTTCACAACATGCATTGTTAAAGTGAAAACATCAACATAAGAAAAAAAAAAAAATCTCAAGACTGATGAATCAAAATCATATGGTTTGTTTACAAAATTTCTAAGAAAAGTGTGACTTCTTACATTTTGTGATGATGATAACAAAACGACAATAAAAAATCAAAAAAAAAAAATCGCATCATCACAAGACATTCGAGATTTAATGAACGAATAGAAAAACAATCATTGCTTTTATGTACTGTGCGAAGCGGCGCGCGCGGCCTACATCACACAAGAAAAACTCATTTTGAAGATGATGATGTTGTGCACAGATTCGCGCAGTCTATCTCATTTATAAATACGATATTAATTTGCATTTCAAACGGATGCATTTGCAATTAATTTTATATCTGTTTCGGTACATACAGATATACATACAAAAATACGAGTAGTTAAAAAAATATTTTCTTTTACTTGGTTTATTTAGAAACTGCGGCTGTATTTTTATGGTATATTAAAATTTGCATTCCAAGCGATAATTATGGAATTTCATTATTAAATTAATTAAATCTATTAATATACAAAACAAACTAAAAGCCTTAAGGTTCTTATCTAAAGTAAAATTGAGTTAACCAATTTATCGTAAGCGTAATATAACTGAAGATAGTGAACAGATTATTCGCCTATTCCAGTTTTTTTAAATTTTCATTTAATTCATTATGGCTAATATTATGGCCTAAAGTTAATCGACCAATGTGTTATTTTTAGTGGAGTTATAATTTTAAAATTTATCCAGTGTTAAAACTGTAATTATAGTTTCCATTTTAACGTAGCAATACCAAATTTGAAAAAAACTCAAAATTTAAAATAGAAATCAGCATTTTTCGGGTATAAACAATTTAGGTTATTGCCGCCCCGGTGGCACAGTGGTTAGCATGCTTGCTTTACGCTCCGGAGGTCCCGGGTTCGGTTCCCGGCGGGTGATGAAAAAATCACGGTTGGTTAAGGGTAGGATCAATGAATTAATCACTCGTTATCCGTTAACAAAATGATTACGAAACTTCAAAATGAAGCGGTCAAATCCCTCCATGGGATGTAGCGCCAGCGAAAAAAAAAAAAAAAAAATATTATGGCCTATAATTTTTACTGAAACCCTATTTCCTGCTAGTAATCGGCGTTTTAAATTACTGCCACCTGAAGAAATTAACCGTAAAATGTTGTAATTGCTATACGGTAAGATAATCGGGATTTGCCGTCACAGGAATGAAATTGAATAGTGGCAAGGTCTATCGTTCATCTTTAAGGCTCACTAAAACTGTACAGTCAATTTCGTTAGTCAACATTAGTCACCGTTAGTCTAATCCCAATGATACTTAACTAGATTAGTACTGCCCTAGAATTTGAAGAAGTTAATAAGTGTAAGTATTTCATCAGGTGTGCCATTGTCTTTCGGAATCAGCAAAAATCGTCAAAATTTCTCGCTTGGAGAATTCTTTAACGGATCAATTGATTGTCGATATTACACCAAAAAAACGATTTTATTTCATTGGCACAGTCTCCGAGGTCAGGAAATGTTGGCATATAGTCAAGCCCGTTATCAAAGCCAGCAATGTATAAACTCTTGCTTCTCTAGGTGTGGTCCCATATTTGGAACTAAACCTACTTCTTGAACCAGTGCCCATATAGAAAACTCGAATTAACTCAGTTTCCATTAGTAAAAGATTATTGATTTCCTTATATAGTACAAGTGGTGCAAAACTCAGTCATCACAATGACATAATGAGGAAACGTTAAATCTCCGCCGCTAAGTGGCAGAGTAGTAAAAAGAAAATGTTTTTTTTTGCTAAGTGCCTTACGTTTTGTCAAAGAGGAACGATATGCCCTTTTGCACACTTATTTTCATTTTTTAAATCGTTTTGAACGTTTATCAAGTAAATTTCAACTATCTAAAAATCAAAGTGATCCACCGAAAACAAAAATGTAAAATTTTATTCGTGTTACGATTCGCTGAAGGAGTGACCACGAATTATCGGTTTTGTTTTTATTTTTATGCCACAAGTACTTTTGTATCCACTAAGGTCTTTAAACTTTTGAAAACTGGTTGTATTTACTCCATAACTGTTTATATTTATCTGTATTTTTGCCTAAATAATCTATTGCATTTAGGTTTCATGGATGTAAACTGCAATTAACAATTCTGCATCGTCGACCATCTTTAAAATTGGAGCAAAACATCGTTTCGGTAGTTTCTTGCCAGCATACTTTCAGTGCCAGCAAATATATTTTTTAATTTTCACTTAATTTGGATAGTTCATACTTGAGGTTATAGGTGCATAGGATGATTATAAATTCTATTTTTTGTGTAAAGTCATTTGGACAGAAAATGTCTTTAACGTAACCGCAAAAACTCCCGGTGTCACCCACCCAGAATCCGACTTCAATCCTTTTTTATCCCTAAAGAAACGATTATTGGTGGTAAGTACTATAAATCCAAATGTAAAGAAGCTAAATATAACCGTAATGTCCCATAAACGTGTCTTATCCCAAAAATTCTTGTGAACTACTTAAAAGCAAATCCACAATTTGTTTTTTCTATTAACTTCTGAGTATTTGTGTCGACCCAAAACTGTCTTTTGCTTTATTGTGCGTTTGATTTTGTAGTATCGAGCAGTATATCGATAATCCATTGGAAAAATACAAATATAAAATGGATTTAAGAGACAGAAAGGTAGAAAATTCTCATTTTTCGTTCATGGCTTCATGGGTGATGACGTTGTGCCAAAAGAGAATAAATTATGTTTTTATTGGTTATTGCACGAATTTGATAAATTATATTTCTGTTTTTTTTTTTAAATTTTTCCGGAATTTGTTTCCGAATTTTCCCGTTTAAAGCATTTTTTCTCTGTAACGTCCGCAAAATATGTGCTTTCGATACGATTTGTTCAGTTCGAGTAAAGCACCTTGGAGATACATACCGATAGAATTCTGTATCTGAAATTTTTTTCCTCGAATTTTTCCTTTAATTGAATTCAAATTTCAGCAGAATTATTATAACCTAACTATAAACAAACTAACTGCTCAACATGAGAAAAGTGCACAACCTAAACAACAAACAAATTTATCTGTAAGATGTGCCTTCATAATTAATCTCTATCCCAACAAGTTTAAGAAAATTAGTGTTTCGTCTTTAATCAGTGTCCTCCCTAAAATTGGCCAAAAAATATTTTTGTGATTCTGACTATTGGACCATTTGGTTTTATAACTGTGCCAAATTGCATATCTATGTGTGTTCAGTTCGTGACAAAATCAGGTTGTGATACACAGACAGACAAAGAAGTCTCCATTATGGTACTTTTTACATATTTTGGATGGAACACTAAAAACAATAAAATAATTTCGAAATAGTTGTTAGAATAATACTTTTCCAACAAAAAATTTTTGTTATAAAATCCCCAAAGTGGTTCTTACTTCAATCTATCAATTTTGAAATGGTAACTCTTCTGGGGGTTTCAGACTAGCAAATGGTCTCAATGATCATTCCAACTTTTTTCTAAGAGTGAAACAATATTAATAAACCGAATCAGACTTTGATGATATACCTTAGTGTTGTGATGATGAATTTATAGGCACCTTTGATTATAAAAATCCGAAGAGTATAAAATCCTAAGGCTACAAAATTCCGATAGTAGAAAATGCCGAGAGTACAACACAGATCACGAAATTCTAAGAAAGTTCAATAATCCATTTATTCCGTATTATTCATTGGCAACTGCTTCTCTTTCCTTGTGACAGTGAAATTAGTTTTTCGTGAATTTTTGTTTAATTTTGACGATTACGTTATCTAGGACTGTCGATTCCCGTTATTAATATTGTATTATTACTGTTTTGTTTTGACTTAATGCTTCATAATTTCTTGTCAGCCTTGCGCAGACAGGGCCAATGCTAAGCGGCTTTGCGGAGTGGTAGAGATTTGTAAAATGTAACGATTTTTGAAACATGTTTGAGGTTTGCCGGCTATTCTTGCGCAAAGGTTGGAATTCAAGCGGCATTGGGGAGTTCTCTATGTTAGTATGAACTAGCGGAGAAATTATTAAAACACAGGAATTTTTGAAAAATTTCCTAATTTTTAAGAATGTTGGAATTTCAATAAACAGTCAAAGTGGGTTTGTTGGGGCCCGCCAAACCCATCCTCTAAGGTGTAAAACAAATTAAAATAACTTTTCAAAAATTGGATTAAAAAACTGTTTTTTTAGTAATGATACCAAGCATTTGGAGGCAGTTTCATCCTCGTATTAAACGAATAAAGATAACCTTCCAAATATTTGATGTAATTAATAGACTTATTGCTACTTGTGATTTCTCGTTTTTCGGATTTTATTTTTTTCAATATAATTTAGTCAAACCAACACTTCCAAACAATGGGAAATTTTTTGTATGTATATTTTTTAAAGAAAGTAAATAAATTGTTTTCCTAAAAACAGAATCTGTAATCCCGAGGAAATCCTGAATCAAGTTCAATCCCGCATGCACGCGGTATTCGGATTTTATATCCTTGATTTTGTGCCCACGGATTTTAACCATCGGAATTTTATATCTTCGAGTTTCGGTACCCTTGGAGTTTTTTCTTTGGGATTTTGTCTCCAACCCCGTTTTACGGAATTTTATTGTTATCCCAAAAAGAAAATCCCAAAGATCATGCTTAAATTTTTCAAAAAATACGTTAATTTGTTTTATTCCTTAGACAACTGCGGCTGTCGTTCCAAACCCCCATTGTGATGATTTTTAGAAATTCCAACATTCTTAGAAATTTGAACATTTTTCAAAAATTGGTGTTTTTTAATAATTATCCAAATTCGGACCTTTATGTAAAGATGACAGGAAACATCACAAATTTTTGACGTAGAACTACAATAGCCTCAATATTTTATGATTTTGATATCACGAAAGGTGTTGAAATGGGAATGGAAAAAGTTACAGAGATGACGCATATACTGTTAGATAGAGGAAAATTAGAAGATTTAGTAAATGTACGAATGGTCCTGGTGAGTTGCGCCTGAGTTTGCTGTTAACGTCTCAAAAATGAGCAAGAAATTGAATTTTTGCAATGCAAGCACCCATCCTGTGATTCTCGAGCTCAGCTCCTTTCGTTCCATGGTATTTTTAAACGCTGCGAAGTCAGTAATAATTTTAAAGTTAAAACCGAGAAAGTATATTCTTAACTACTTAATAAGGGCTATAATTGCAAGAAATTCTAACTCTTCTCATATCTGATCTGATGCTTAGAAGTTTTTTTTTCAACTAATAAAATATTGGGTGCATTTTTGATCGTCATGTGATTTATGAAGCAATATGGTGTCTAACCTTATTTTGCAGACGTTGGTGTGTAACTCTGTTTCCGCCTTAGTGAAATATATTTTTCACACCGGATGGCTAACCAAACTTCTTTTTAATTTCTCGAACGCAGCTTTTGTTGTATGTTTTAAATTTGAATTTAACACATTTCCTCAGTAGCACTGCTGGCCATCAACGCATAGTTTTGAACGAACCTTCTATAGTAATCCTAAGAGTCCTAAAACACGCTGAACTTTTTTCAGGAAAAATGATTTTTTTTCTTTATTATTTTGACAAAATCCCGCAAATCAAAATCCCGAAGGTACAAAATCCCTAGGTTGCAAAATCCCGAGGATACATAATCCCAAAGGTTCAAAATCCCGCAATCCCGAGGAAACCCCGAAGGGTGATATGTTGGAACCGCTTTCAAAATTCCGGATTCAAAATCCCGGTTTCCAAAATCCCGGTTTTCAAAATCTCGGTTTTAAAAATCTTGGTTTTCAAAATGGTTTTGAAAGACATATAGTTTTGAAAGACATATTATTTAAATTCGGGTCGCCCCTTCCGGCGAAGGAGAATTTTAATTTAAAGTAACATAAAAATAAAAACCGGGACTCTCTGAAAACCGGGATTTTCTGAAAACCGGCATTTTTATTTTTGCAGACCCGGGATTTTAAAAAGTAGGATTATGAAAATGGGATTTTAAAAAGCTATTTTGTTAAAGCAGGATTTTGAAATGCGGGATATCATTACGACCCCGTTATAACCGGGTTGGTATCGTTATCCAGAATAAAATAATCCCGAAAAAACTAGTTTTTTAAATATAACAAATTTTTGAAATATTATTTTAATACGTTTTATACTTTAGCCTAGCGGATGGGGGCGGCCGCCCCAAAACTCCGATTTTGACAATTTTATGAAATTTTGACATTCATAGAGGTTGGAGCATTTCTGAAAAATTTATGTTTTTTAATAATTATTGACATACTAAAATAGAGAACTCCCAAAAGCCGCTTAGTATTGGATCCTTTGCGCAAGATGACAGAAAAAATTTCAAAAATATATACATTTGTAAAAATATTTACGTTTGTATTTCACTCACATACTAAAATAAAAACCTTACCAAAGACGCTTAGCATTGGTTATTTCCGCGTAAGGATGACATGAAATTATGTACCTTCTTTTGTTTTCATATTGTAATTAACAAAAATTTAATGGGGTCTTCCTTTTCAATGGAGCAGTTTACTTTGTATTTTTCGGGATTTTTTCGTTCAGGAATATGATGGTAGACTTTGGAATTTTCATAAGCTTTCGAGATTTTGTACCCTACGGATTTTGTATCTTTGGGATTTTGAACCCTCGGGATTTTATTGGGTATGCTCGGGTTTTTGTACTCTCGGGATTTTTTCAAACCCTCACGATTTTTTATCTTTATGGTTTTCGACTCTCGGGATTTTGTCTCTCTAAAAATTTACAGATTACTTTAATAACTTCGTCGAAAACGCGACAGAAATAATTTAAAGTATTCAATGGGTTTTTGTATGACAAATTTCTTCAGCTCAGATTTAAATCGTCACAACATATCAATAGCTTTTATCTGATCTGGTAATCGATTGTAGGCAACAAGTCCGACAAAATGAAGCAAATTATGCGCTACTTAACATAAAAGTCATGGCGATTTCTTGTGCCATGATTGTGTATATCTTTGACATATCGGAAAATAGGTTTGTAGTAAGACAAGCCATGAATTGCTTTGTAAATAAATAACATAGAATTGTACAAACACACTTGTCTCACATTGAAGGTATTATTATAAAGTTCACGAGTTGGTATCAAGTAATATTTGTTAAGAATTAATTTAGTAATTTTATTCTGCCAAATTTGAACAGCATCTAACATGTAATCACTGGCATTGAACTAAAATGGGCTTAAATAATATAACCGAGAGTATACATGCGCATAAAAAATATTTCACAACATTTCAGAGCTTAAAAAGCCTCATTTTTCTAAATACAAATAAAAATGGGCTGGTACTTCCTAATTGACTATGTAGGTGGTGATTCCAGGTTAGATCTGAAATCAATGAAAAAGGTTGAAACTACTTTCCAGATTAGTTTATTAGATGCAGATTAGTTACGAGGTGAACATGCCTTAAAAGAACTAGAATTTTCAATAACCCCAATTTGATTATTGCTGATTATTCTATTTTCTGCTAGAAAACTACTGAGGCGCTGTAAAACTATTTGTTCAATTAATTTGCTTACATTAGATAAAATTGAAATTGGTCTATAATTTCCAGGATCGCATTTATCACCGGATTTACAAATGGGGATAACTTTAGCCTGGTTGTATGGCGACGGGAATACACCTAAACCAAACGCACAATTTATTAATTTAACCAGCAAGTGAATCAGGCTCTAGAAATTCCAAATCGCAATCATTTTTCCGGCTGATGGTTGTAGTTGTTGATTGCCAATTAGATACCTCAAATACTCAATCTTTCGATGTAGAAACTGCCATTTGCTCCTCGTGATTTGTAAACGATTCGGTTCTGCTGAATGAAAAGCCTGCTTTCATCTTTCGATACTATTATAGCGTTACTTAAAGTAGCGATAATTCCGTCGTCAATAAGCACGTGTAGTTATCCAAGTTTTTCATCCCAGAAAAAATAAAATTTTCATCATGCAATAATCCATTCCATCTCAGTTTAATTTTGTATACGAAACAATAACATAAAATTAAAATATTTTCATCCCATCCCAGTTTTTCTTTTACCATTTTGACAAAAATTGTGTTTTTCTCTAAAGTACATCGTGTTTGTCTGCTAAAAACCTAACGGGCAAAAAATAATTCTTTAAGGTTGTGTTGTATTGTACAGTACTACGGATGATCTCTGATAATTACCCCAGTAACAGCCGTAGGGTGCATAATTTTCACAATCGAACATGTGTCCATGTCCTAAGAACTTTGTGGGCTGGAAATAATTCTTTATGTTTTGAGTAGGAAGTAGTAAGGACCATCTCAGATAAACACCGTAGTACAAAATAAAGATAATATTTTGAGCTCTGTACCTGTAGTGTCAATCTCGTGAGAATATCTTATGCGGTTTTTTATTTAATTCATTAACTCGGCTACCGATATGGTATTGGTTAATGTCTTTATTTGCTCAAACGACAAAGTTGTGGGCGGTTATTTATGAAAATATGTTTTCACAAATGTTGCTCACTTTGGTTTGATAACAACTGCTTCAATTAATTTATGGATCTGAAAGTTCATTAGCACCAGCAAGAAGGTTCAGAAACTGTTGATTTTTCAAATCTGTTATATACTAAAGCAGCTTTCGATACGGCAAAGGTGTGATCATGAAGAGGTTGTTGGTTGTGTATGTATGTGTAGTGTATATGTTTGTGTATGGGTTTGTAGATTTGAATCGTTCTAACCGGAACGTGGAAATAAAGAGATCTAGTGCTGGGAATAGTTTAGCATCTACCAGTTTATAGACCCACCCTTTTTACTGGCCAACTCGAAAGCATTAGCATACTCCCATTTGCTGCGACAAACGCTTCAAGGCAACAAACGCTGTAGCTTTATGCAACTTGCTTATGGAACACCACTTCAATGTGCATTTTGATATTTGTTATTATGTGTCATTCGTATGCTCAAGTCAATCGCAACATCTCCACTTCGAACCGCTAATGAATATGTCTCTGGAATAACCTTCTTCATGGTGATGCTCTTCGCCATCCAAACCTACTAATCCTGTGAGTAAATCTTTCTGTGTAATATTACATTGATATCATAGCCTGTGTCTACTAGCGCGTAAAACTCTATTCCATTTAGTGACAAATTTTTAATTGTTTTGTATGCAAGCATACTCGGCTCGGATTGTACTGCACACGACTTGTTAGCAGACTACGATTTCCCCTCGCAATATGTAGAACATGTCCGAACTCCTAACATTTGTAGCATTTTGAACCTTTTGCTTAATTCCTACAATCCTTTCGACAAGACCAACACCACCGCAATTCAAACACCTTGGACCACTTTTGAATTGAGATAATTTGGATACAGTCGGTTCAGTCTAATGATTAGTCTTTCAAATGTATATAAAAAATGATCAAAACATTTTAAAAAATTACAGCGATCTTTATAAGACAGAAGAACATAATTATTCACTCTATCAGAAGGTAGACCACGAAGAGCATACAGGACAAGTTGCTTCTGAATGTTTTCAATTCTATCTGAATGACAGTTCCAAAATGGTGACCAGATCTGAGAAGCGAGTTCAAGAGTAGACCGAACAAAGGGCACATATAAAGATTTTAGTGTGAGCGGGTCACAAACGTCTCTACAATTATGCTTAATGAAGCCTAACATAGTGTAAGCCTTGGCAATAATAGAATCAATATGTTTTGTAAAGGAAATATCAGAAGAGAAAATTATACCCAAGCTAGACATTAACTCAACTCTGTCAACCGCCATATTATAAAGAAAATACTGCTGAAGAATAGGTGATCGCTTTCTAAAAACGCAGATAACCTTACATTTGGCCACATTCAACAACACTTTGTTGTTAAACGACTAACTGCAAAAAGCATTCAAATCACTTTGTAACTTTAAACAATCAGAAATTGAAGAAATCGGTGCTAATATTTTCATACCATCTACGTAAAGAAGGCAATGCACACATTCAAAACACTTCACAACATCATTAATAAATAATGAGAGCAGAAGTGGACCAATATGACCATCTTCCGATAATCAAGAAGTTACACGAAATAAATGAGAAGCAGAAGCATTAATCTTAACGTTTTGTGACCGGCCAAAAAGATAAAATTACAACCATTTGATAAGGATTAACTAACAATTTAGTTTCTCTAGCTTACAGATAAGAATTGAATGATCAATTTTATCAAAAGCTTTTGAAAAGTCAGTGTTAACTACATCTACTTGTTGCCTGCCTTCGATCCTGTTGTATAACTGTCCACAGAATGCAGCCAGATAGGTGATTGTAGATCTTCCAGGATAAAATCCATGTTATCCAGGAAAAATAAAAGATTTCACATGAAAAAACAAAAATCTTTGCACCATGGCTTCGAAAAGTTTGGGAATAGCAGAAAGGATAGCAATTACTTATAATTGCTAATTTCACATCTTTTGCCAGATTTAAAAAACGTATGGATGACGAATATTTTCCAGGGATCAAGAAAAATCCTAGTTCGAAGGCTTTCATTAAAGATGTGAGTCAGCGGAAGTGCTAAACTTTCTGCACAATTTTTAATGAGGATGGGTGGAAT
The DNA here is from genome assembly GCA_963556165.1 of Tipula helvola. Taxonomy (NCBI): domain Eukaryota; kingdom Metazoa; phylum Arthropoda; class Insecta; order Diptera; family Tipulidae; genus Tipula; species Tipula helvola. The sequence continues at coordinate 310,820,836 of OY744481.1, forward strand.
GCTATCATGACTAGTCCCCTTATTTACATCAAGAACAGACAAACAGTCATAAACCTCCGTTTCGGTGAATTTTAATAAATTATAATCAGTACGATTACAAGCAAGTGGAGACGTGTTGTGTGATGGAAATGACATCGCAGATGGTTCGAACACGGACTCAAAATATTTGTCGAACAGATTGCAGATATCAGGGGGCTGACTCGCCACAGAATTCTGATAAATCATTGGTGAAGGAAACCCAACGGCTTTAATTTTACCATTTAGGAAATTGCAGAATTTTCTTGATGATTTGACTTCAATCTGCAAAATGCAGTTACTATATAGGAACCAATTTAAAATTTTAAATTCTCTTCGAACTGCATCGAATCTAGAATAAAACTAAGCACCATGTAGCCTATATAATATGAATGAAATTTGTTACGCCGTTTTTCCAAGCGCAGTAGTTTCCTATTGTATCATGGTTCACGAAACCGAGTTTCATTTTTGATTAAAGGGACATAAGTTTCAACACCAGTCTTGAGTAGTTCGTTGAACAAAGAAAAGGCTTCGTTCATGTTTTTCTCACGCCTAAGGCTTCGTTCATGTTTCTCTCACTCCCAGTCAGAGTTGACAAGAAATTTGTTTAAAGAAATGTAGTCAGCATGCTTAAAATCAAAATGAAAAGAATTATCAAGGGGAAAATATTTATCATTATTGGATTATGGTATACCACATCCCAAATACTCACATGAAGAAATATCCGAATACATAACATCAGATGAAAATATTATATCCAATAGTTTTCTTCCACTGTCCTTATCTGGTTCAATTGCAGGTTTGCTAAACTAGTAAACTAATCGGTGGTGGCCAATGCTCTTTGATCGTCAGAAGTGGGCGTGAGAACACCATCAATGTCAAACCAAACATTGCCTCGAAGATAAAAGAAATATTATGGCTTTAATACGTAGAGCCATGTGAAAGTGAGTTTTTCATGGCGATTAACACACCTCCTCCTTTAAGGCTGGTATCAAAATCATGTCTGTATTTTCTATAGACCACGTAATCTGATGGAAAGTACAATATTCTTCAGAGTTGAAATTTTTTGAAAGACATGTTTCACAAATAACATCATAATCGTTGTTGAGGACGCCCAACAGAAACAATTTAAATTACCCTCGAATTCTGGATACATGATGGTAATAAACTAATAAACAAAGGATATTGTAGTTAGTTTTGAGAATATGGGCCGAATCATCCTCTTATTTAAAGCAACATCCCTTAGACTCTGGGAGTCTCGATTTATACACTTGGGTTGCGAAATTTGACGTTTGAGGCAACTGCTTTCCGAAAATTGTGATTCTTAAATGGTTTAATATAAACGCCAGTTGGCCAGATTTCAAATAGCCTTGTCCTTGGGATCTTCATTTATTCCCAAATTAAAACATAAGTATTCCAGATTCTGAATTTTTTTCGTTTTGGGAATCAATTTACCAACATGATAGAAACTTGTTCCCAAACAATCATTAGCCATAGCTAAAACATCATCCTCGATTGTTTGAGGATCCAGTCTGGATAGGTGAAGCTAAAATTTATTGGGTATTCACTTGTTCTAAATATACCTAGAAGTTCCTTTCAAAGAATGTTGTTAGTATGTTCAATATACAAACGCCATTATATCAAGCGCATCCACATAATAAGTATTTATTTATTTAATAGAGTTCTGCCTGCTATAACGCAAAAACACAAACAAACAGAAAAAATATTGATAAAATATAAAAAGTTTTTCTTTCCTCGAATCATGACGCGATAGTTTTGTTTGTTTTCTGCCATGAACCATAAAAAAAAACTTGGAAAGAAAAATACGAATGATAAGCGGGAAAATAAAGTTATGTACATATTTAGTAAATAAGTCGCGACATATTTCGATAACAATTACAAACTTTATTACATTATTGTTGTATCCAGACTTTATAATAAATGGAAAACACCTTTATTTGCGCAAAATTTACCTAGAATCATCCCAGTCCTCTAACTTTGTGCAGGTATACTTGATTATAGCTAATTAATTATCAATATTTTTCTAAATATAATTTCATGGTAAATTTTGTGCTATAACATGATTAGAAAATTCGAAATGGGTCGATTTTAACAAAAAAAAAATTTTTTTTTTTTTTCGTTTGGGAACATGAAAGAGGATGACCCAAACAAAAATTATATACACAGAACCGAAATTATAAATCAAACTTCTAAATTGAATGTTGTATCACTGATATGTTGCCGTTTGGCGAGTCAAATTAGTAAATTTGAGGATATAATTGAATATGATTTGGTGTTTAGCTGAGCTACTATAGTTTATATAGCAAAAATATAAATTCGTTTCAATTTGAAATCGATTTGTTTTCAATTTGTCTGAAATGTTTTTTTTTTGCTTTTATCTAGGCAATTTCGATAAAATGAAATTGAGTTCAACAAGTTAGTAGACCATTTTATGGTTATACTGTATTGTATTATCTGCGACTATACGCAATATTCTATTTGTACAAAAAATTGGCTAAGTGCTTTTGGATAAATTATTCAATGCAAAATGTCAAATTGATATCGATAAATGATTGACTATTGATTTGGAGAGATTTTATGAATACTATTTCTAATATAATAGTATTAAACCTAATTGTGATTAGATTTTTTCTGAAAGAATTATTTGAAAAATTCAAACGATCTGTCAAATTGGCAACACGCACCCCTTTGGTACGCATTTTTATTTGGATGATATTTACGAACTTCTTGGACTATTTTATTCTATAGTAACCATCATGTGCTGTCTAAACTCCAATTCGTTATGGTCCAGAAGATTTAATGTCTAAAGCGTTTTGCTGCAAGTGGCCACTTGTCAATTTAGTTATTATCCAGAAACGAGTACTAATACCTGTGGAAGGTTATATAGCAATGTCCCTCCTGATTTTTGAGTAAGCTGCAGTGCTAGCTCCGTAGATATGAGTATTGTCAGTATAACGACTTAGATAATACGAACTCTACAGAGTTGAGCCATAATTTTTTTTGAAGGGTTCAAATGACTGATACTCCTTCATGAAATATATATACAGCTCTTGGAAATCTGATTTTCATAGAAATTACATACCCTTCAAGTGAGTCCTTATATATGCGGTAATAAATTGAATCGTTTCTTCTTGAAAGGGCTCATGTCCACTTTTTGTCAAAATTAGTACTATGACGGTTTTGTATCACAGACACGTATATACGTTTTATGACAAGACGAAATTACCATATGGTTAATGGAACGGTAGCTACCTAGCAACAAAAAAAATCATTTATTACTAGAAAGGTCTCATATCAAAAAAGTTTTTTCCATTTCCTGAATAATTTGAAAAAGTGGACATGAGCCCTTTCAAGAATAAACGATTCAATTGTTCTTGGTCTGTTTTGGTAGTTGCTTTGTAGAGTTGTTCATAATCATTTTCTTCGTAGGTATATGTGATCGTCTTAAGAATAGTTCTTCAGTCTCCCGAAATATACGTAAACTCCTATCAATTTCGATCAGAATCTTGTGGTTACCTGGGATCTCGACACAAGACTCCTTCCAGCTAATATCTATCCAAATATCGTATTTATTGCGATTAACCCTACTTGTGTGTATAGTAAAACCAGAAAAATGTACGTTGTTCTATAACCGGCTACCCTAGTAGCCATACATAGATTTTCTTATTTTTAATGAAAATGTTTGCGTTTTTGGAATATTTCCTTTAATTTTATTGTTGTCTAAAGTAAAAAATGACAAAAATAATAAAAAATGGTTGATTTTTGCTTTCTTCTTCAGCGTATTGGGTGCATTGCATTGCGACATACAAGATTATTACAGAAAATACTCGTACTCGGCTACTAAAACTCACAACCTGCGAAATTTCTGTCATTAAAGGGTAGCCGGTTATACACTGAGAGAAATGGTATTCTAATATTAAGAATAGGTTATTCTTAAATGCACAAATTTTAAATTGATAAAAATTTAAGAATATAGCGCACAATATCATGAATTATAATTACAATTTTAATCGAAATGAGAAATTTTCTGCATAATCATGCTTTTCAAAATTGATACTTATATACTCAATTTATTATAATGGTTAACTGATTAATTCAAATAATTTAATCTCTTTTTTTGGATTATTTATTTTGATTTCAGAATTATAAGATCAAATTATATCATAGTTTTCACAAAATTGATGAAATTGTGCAGTATAATACTCAATTCAAGCAAAAATTTGGGAATCAAAATTGAGAAAATTGATTTCTTGAAACATGATTTTCTTATATGCATAATTTTAATGCATTTATTCTCGAATTTAACCAATTTGTGAATATTTTTGTTACGAGTACATTTATAATGATTATTATGCCGAATGCAATGGTTAAATCTTAAGTTCATCAATTTTTATTAGTATAACGATTATTGAAATACCGAAAAAGATGACTTATATATCTCCAATCGAAAAAATATAGATATTATTTACATACAATCAGAACTATAATGAAAAAGAATAAGCGTATTTTATTGACCAGAAATGTAATTTGAATTATTTTGGTTTTATTTTGTTCCCAAGAAAATAGCCAATTTGATTTAATTTTCAAAAGCCAACCTTTCGAAATAAAATATAAATTTAACATGTATTATGACATCTGGCGGCTTCTATCGCTAAGAACGAAAACTAAAATGTGGGATAAGATTTAAATAATCCCAAACAAAATTTGGGATTATTTAATCCCTCTCAGGGATTATTTAGTGCAATTGTTGTTGTAAATGTCTCAAGTAAATACGCTGACTGTAAGGGTATAATATCTATACATTGCACCTGAGAGCAATAAACCACTGTTCGAAACCACCATGGGAAGACCAATGTTTTTAAATATTGTTTTACGCGTACATTTTAATGTTAATAGTTATTTTCGCTTATTGTATATGAAAACGAAATATATATGAGATCTTGTTATAAATACATAAGTATCCCATTTTTGATGTATACATATAAAATGAGTATTTTTGAAAGTGTACGCCCATCAGGGGTGGCTCTACCATATAGGCGAATTAAGCGGCCGCGTAGGGCGCTGAACTATTGTGGGCGCCTAAAAATACGGCCTTTATACTTTTTTTCCATTTTTTTTTTTCAAATAAAATCTAAAATTGAATATCCGTAATATATGATATTTTTTATTAGATCAATATAAGGTCCGTCAATTCAAAAATAAAGCAAATTTACACATGCATAGACAAGTAGCATCACAAATCCATTTTGCGTGTAATCGCAACTTCACCTTGCGGTAAAAACATCTCGTGTAACGAGAAAATGTTCCAAGAAAAAAAACTTAAATATTCATTCTGATATCCAACAATTACAGAATATGAAATTGTTTTTAGAGAACTTAAGGAGCGAAAGAAAATTCTAAAGAAATTGACTTTCCAGCGGAATTTGGCCCAGATCCAATTCGCATTCGGTAAAAAAAAAACAATTTTCATATGAAGGGCAAGATAATTTCATTTAGAACCCCCAGCAAAGATTTAAAGTGCATTTTTACTTTGCAGTCCTTATACTGCTATCTCCGTTAATGAGAGATTTGAGCAGATGCAAAATCTCGAGTCAGTCTTTGGATTTATTTGTGACATTCACATCCTACAACAGGTATAACAACACAGCACCTGTATGCATCGTGTACTAAGCTTGAGGGAACATTAATTCATGAAGGCTCTAAAGACATCTAAGCAGTGAATTTATGTAATGAGTTTCAATCTATTTCAACGCGCATTGAACCGAGTGCATCGCGCATCGCCAAAATATGTCCTATATTTTATTTGCGAAAAAAAATTTCCGATATTTATCTAAATATTTTTATCACCTTAAGAATATTTTTAACACTACCTATTTTTTTGCTTGGGTAGGGAGGGTGAAACAAAAAAGTTTGCCTATAGGGCGCGAGGATTACAAACTGACGCCCATTTTAATGACCCTACATAAGTTTAGTAAAGTATGGTAATACATTTTATGATACCTGTTTGATGAATCATCTAGAATCTGCAATTTTTACGAAAACATGTGAATTTTTATACAACGTTTAGCGATATTTTGTGAAGTTAGGAAAATAGTTGCTTCATGAATTAATGCCTCTGAAAAAATTAATCAATTTACTGAATTGGGTTGTCAATATTTTATTAAACAAAAGACACCCAAAAAATTCAAATCTAATGCTGGAAACACATGGGCAGAATTTCTGCTAGCATCGCTGCCGGCAGAAATTCGGGTGAACTACATGAGCGTCGTTTTTGATAAGCAGAATGTTTTTTGTGACATTTATTTCATACATATTTAATTTTAATGTACAATTTTTTTTAATGAATTGTGCATTATTTTGTCACAAATTAATTAATTTGTATCCTCCAATTTGGCACTTGCCACACAAAACTTATTTTCTGTCAACAAATAAAAAAAATCCATTGGGAAAATAAAAAGTATACAAATTGTACTAGATTTGTTATCTTTTACGTAATATAGCCTACTGATTCGCAGCAAAATTAGAAATAGAGACATGAAGCAGAATTCTACATGGCAAGCAGAATACATGTATTTCAATTCATTTAAACTTGTGTATTCTAATTTTGCTGCTTACAGAATTCTGCTCATGTGTTTCTAGCATAAGCCTCCTTTCGAAGTACGAATAAAATTTATGCGTGAATGTAATTAATTCTATTTAAACAAGTAATATCACGTTGAACTGAATTAATTGTCCCATTTCATATTTTTTGACGGAATTATTTGATGCTTTTTTTTATTATCAGATGAGTTGGCAAAAATTGTATGAAAGAATCTATAATTTACTGGAATATCCCATAAATTGCCACATGTTATGCGAGTGTTGCTTTCGCTAAGAAAAATGAAAATACATATTATACTTATATTTAAGAACATTAAATATTTAATACGCAAATTATGAAATACACAACGATTAATGTATTATTTAATCATAGTTAAAATTATATCGTGAACTTTATTTTTAATTCAAGTATAATAAGTTCAATATTATATCTATATATAATCTATCTTCGAATTATACGAATCTCGAATTGTGCATAGTATTCTAAATTTAAATATAGTTTTATACAAATTAAATATATAAATTTAATAAATAAATCATTATTCATGTGTACTCATCTTAATATAAGAATAAATCCACAATTTGTGTGTAGATTTACTGTCCTCTTCTTAATTTAAGTATAAAATCCATAATACCATAATAATTTATATTATGATTTTAAGAATACTATTCTAGATAGTAGAACATGAAATTTTAAAATTGTGACAATCCATATTACATTTTACCTGGCGTATTTTTTCAGTTTGTCTTTAAATGTTTTACGAAACGGATGTGCCTACTAGTGTTTATTGTGATTTTATAAATTTTTTTAAGTAAAAAAAGTTTTCAACGAGTTTCAATTTCAAGTGTTAAATAAAACAAAACTCTAATCATAAAAGTGAAAGTGAAGATTCATTTAATATTGTGTTGATGATTTGATTTTTTATACGAACGAAGTTCTGTGCTAATAAAATAAATTTTTGAACGATAAAGACGTGTACCTGCCGTCACCACAAAATTTTAAAGAAAACACAATTAAACATCTGATTTAAGTTTAAGTAAGTGTCTGTGTCAATTAGATAAAATTATTTATATGCAAATTTGGTGGAAAAATAATTTTAATGTTGAATTTTTTTACTGTCGTGAATAATTGTACTGTGTCAATTTTAAGTTCATATATATATATACCACCTGTTATGCAATCACCCATATATGTATATATATAGATTATTTCATAGAACTTAAACTGCAAGTCTGTTTCAATTTCTTGAGTGAAATAGTCTCCTGTTTTTTATTAAATGATACCTTAATTGAAACCAGTTATTAATAACTCATAGTAACATCATTGTTGCACATGGGAAATAACTGGGTCCCGTACATATGGATTTGCGAGAGAATTTTAAGTGAAATTTTATGTATTTACCAATACATTCATTTATTTTGTTTTTCAACTAAAAGCTTTTAACATTCTTTATTTACAAAGTTCTTTATTAATAGATTAAAGCTTAAATTCCTTATTTAATATTGGACAGTTAATTTCATATATTTTGTCATTAAAAATTTAAAAAAAAGTTGTCCTGAAGATTGACTGCTTATTAAAACCGTACTTATTAATTTGTCTTAGATAAGTATATTAAAGATACATTATTAATAAGCAAATAATATATCAGTTAAAATATATTCTTATCAACAAATTTCGGTTTTTAATAATGTATCTTATACTAAATTTATACCTATGTATGTATAAACAAATTTATCAACAAAACTAAGTTTTATTTTTATATACAATGACAAATTTAGGTGTTTTCAACGTCCCTCAAGACATTAGTTGGAAAGAAAATAGTAAGCTTGTACCATGCAGAAAATCCTCCTAAACTAACTGATGAGCCCTGTGAAGTGGTCGAGTAACTTTAAACGGACGGCGGCATGAATTGGACAGTTTAAGGTCATCAATAGATAAATTGGTGAATTTTTTGAATGAGTGGAGCTTATTTAAATCCTCTAATGGATTAGATTGGTAAGTGAAAATTATTGTTTTCAAATACTACATAACACTAACACATTTTTTTTCAATTCAGGTTGATATAGATTTTGAAAACCTTCATCATGAAAAAAGTACTCTGCTTTTGTCTAAGTGGCCTCAATTTGTAAGCAACGCGGAAGAAATTTTGCATCGATACATCAAGAGAAAAAATTCTGCATGTAGAAATTGCAATGTAAAATTTATATACTCAATTTTAATGAAAAAACATATAAAAAATAGTTTTAAGATTATTAAACTTAAAAACATATTAAAATTATGAACTAATTCAAAATAATTGTAAGCCAGACCAATATGTAAAATACCAGAGTATAGATCTGTTTTTCATATATCATGTAAGAACACTGAATATAAAATTGATAATTTTGTGATAAAAAATTATATAAAATAAGGCATATTTAAGTTGAAAATAAGCAAGTTATTATAATTGCACAAAGTATAGAAATAATTAAATTTGATAATCATTACAAAATTCATTTACTTGGAAAAGAATTATTAGAATACGAATATTTTGATTTAAATGAAGTGCGCTTAAAATTATCATCATTGCATAAAACAGAGCGAGGAATGCCTTATGCTAAATATTATTTATTATAATGTAATTATTTTTATTTTTTAGACATGAAGTAGACATAAAAATAATTTTGTGAAAATTAAATATAAGGAAAATTAAACAAAATAAAATTGTATATGATTAAAATGTTTATTAATAAATTATGTAATATAAATGTATATATAAAAACATACTTTTATGATATTTATAATAAAGAAAATAAAAAATTAAAGGTATATTATGTATTTTATTTACTTTAAGATTATATTCTTAATGAAGTGTTGTGTTTATTGTCTTTTTATTGTTACTCAGTTTATTTTTTCAGCTTATTACAGACCATTTGGATAAAAATCTAAAACTGATTATATTCTTAAATAAAGAATCACTTTCTACTCAAATGAAGCTATTACCTATGCACATTATATGAATTTTGGTCCCAAAATGAGAATTATAGTCTCAAATAATCTTCAAATTTTGTTCTCAAATGAAGCATAACCTCTATAAATTTGGTAAATTTTAGTTCCAAAATGAGAATTATAGTCTCAAATTAACATCGGTTTTCTTCTCAAATGAAACCATACCAATACAAATTTTGTGAGTTTTAATCTCAAACTGTGAATTATATTCCTAAATTAAGTATGGTTTTCTTCTCAAATGAAGCCAAATCTTTTCAAATTTTGTGAATTTTAGTCCCAAAATAAAAATTATATTCTTATTTTAATATTAGTTTCTTCTTAAATGAAGGTATACTGGTTAAAATTGTGGAAATATTAATCACATTATGAGAATTATAGTCTTAAATTGTATTAGTGTTTTCTCAAATGAACTATTACCCGCTAAAATTGTTATTTTTTGTCACAATGAATATGAACTATACTTGATTCAAGTATAATTACAAACAATATGAAGAATAGAAATTTTGAAACAAGTATTATTGAAATAAAATGATAAATAATAATACTTATTTGAAACATACTACTCTTAATTATAGAAAATTATATTCTGAAAGTATGCAACATATTCATAAATAACGATTATAGAAATAAAATATTGATAATTTTTAAACTTTAGATTTATCACTTTTAAGAATACAATTCATGAACAATGGAGCGTCGTTTGTTTAAACTATGATTAATCTTCTTAAATTCAACATTATTAAAAATCACAATTCATCGACGCATTTTTCAGGATTACGCTGTATTTGAGAATAATTACGCTGAGCGCACATTCGATCAGGTCTTATCCATAATTTCATGACTATATACCGCTTGATATCAGCAGACTTTTCTCTCAGTGTAGACACAAGCTATTTTTCGGTTATGCCTTCCTCCTCCCAGTGGCCTTGAATATATCATCGCCAATCATTATTTCTGCCTATATTACACCCAATTTTGGAAAATCGCAATCAAAGTATAAATCAAAAACTGTCCTACTAAACAAAAATCTTTAAAGGCCATTTTTGGCTTAGCTTTAAGTGATTACAGGAAGTATATTATCATCGCTTTGCCTAAGCGCCATTTTTCGAAGTAAATTTTTAGATGTTTTTCTATATACCTTACAAACTTTTGTCTTTATGCCCAAATTTGTAATCTATGTAGTATTTTTCAATAAAATATGTAACAAATTAAACCAAAAAAAAATTGTTTCATTAAAGTCATTTAAACATTCAAAACTAGCTAAACATAATTTTCATTTTCGTTGAGGATTTCGGTCGACTTGGGCTGCTGTTCTTTCCATTCGACCCAATAAGCTTTTGTAAAACTGTTGGTTCACTTGAGGCATATAAATCAATATAGCCGTGAGATCTTTAATTTTTAGCAGGAAACATTACCAACTATTCCTATAGCGGTGTAACTTTGGCCAAATTCTTATATTTTTCAATTTTGGGATTATTTTGATGGTTAGGAATTCATTGGAGTAACTGGGTACAAAATTTTAAATTTTGTGAATCTCTCTCATAAATTAAATGTTTTACACTCCTGTATGGTATTTCTACGAATTCCTTTACCAGTTCAACAGGTGAATATTTATGTTTGAATATCACACGGTGTGCAGCATCTATATCTTGAATATTACTGTAGCCGCAGCCTCTTAAAATGTATGTTCTATGAAACGAAGAGAACACCTGTTGTTGTTATATATTTTGTAATGCAAATGCCATTATGTAATTTCGATTTGGCGGTATGCAATTGTCTGACCGGGATTTAAAACAGGAACTCCATGAAGCATTTTTAAAATGCTTTTGCGATATGAGTACCTTCCTGCTCGCATAATGATTCATACCTAAAAAAATACAATATACTTTTTATGTAAAGTCCGTTGAATTCCAATTTTCTTACCAAATAGAGTTAAAGACTTCTGTATCTCCGTAACATCTCCCAGTTATGTTGTAGGTATCAAATTTTCTTTTGTAAAAGAAGCCTTAGGTAATTAGAAAACATTTTGCATATCAAAACTAAACACTTTCGACCACTGGTTGTTTTGGCAAACAATAATAATATCACCGCCTCTCTCCAATTTCGCCTGAAGTATGCTTTTCATATGAAATTCATTCTCAACTATGTCAGAATCAGATTCACCAATTTCAACAGCTCGCACTTGTCACCCAAATCCTTTTTGGGTACATGAAAGCCTAAATTAAATGTTGTGTTAAAATTGCCTTTGTATTTCCAGAATTTTACAGTTGAATCGAGATATTTTGCTTTTATTTTTTTTTTCTTACATGCGTGAAACGTTTAAGTCCGGATTAAGGTAAATCCATCGAGTAATATGTTAAGATCGCAATCAACAAAAAGTCAATTTTTATCTACGTTGCATATGTTCCGCCTGGCTCACCGATATCATCTTACACCGCCTGCTGCGACACAATAATGGAAATAAACAATGCTGCTAATTCAACTGACACCATCTTGATCACGGGGGATTTTAATTTTCCAGCTATTAGCTGGTCATATGACGAAGAAATGGATGAAATTTTACCATTGAACGTGAGTTCTGAAATTGAGTGTCTGTTTATCGATACAGTTTTCGATATAAAGCTTAGCCAAATGTGCGATGCACAGAATGGTCTTGACCGAATTCTTGATCTGATTTTTAAAAATTAACGGAATCTATTTAAAGTAAATGAATCACCATCACCATTCGTTATTAATGATATTAACCACAAAGCCCTAGAAATAATTTTTGAAAGCAAGGGTTGCAATATTATTGATAACCATCAAAACAGAGATCATCTTTATTTTGAGCAGATTAACTGGAAAAATGAACTAATCAGTAGCAACATAGATGTTAACGTGGAGAAATTCTACAAAATTTTATCTGAGGGCATTGCACTATTTGTTCCTACTACTGCTGCGGCCAAATCGAACAAATATCCACCATGGTACGACGATAAACTTATCAATCTTAAGAACAAGAAAGACAAAGCTTACAAAGCAAATCTCAAAATCAGTTCAGACGAAAGCAAACATAAATTCACTGCGTATAATCAAAATTTCGAGAGATACTTTGAGATAAAGTATAATAGTTATATAAGCCGTATTAAGGAAAAAATAAGAAACGATCCAAAACATTTTTGGAGATTTTTTAAAGAAAAACGTGAAACTAGTGGTTAGCCAGTGTGTATGACATTCAAAGAACGTAAATCCTGTTTCCCGCTGGTTATATCAAACATGTTTGCGGAGTTTTTTCAATCAGTTTATAAACCGGAAGGCATTGATAAGTATGAAAATTCAAACAATGGTGAAAACAACGTAACCATACTAACACCAAGGATTGAAACCGAGGATATTCATCGAGCTCTAGAAGTATTCGGAGATGGATGTGGTCCTGATGGCATTCCAGCTTCATTATTGAAAGATTTCACATCGTTGGTAACTCCTCTGTGTCTTCTATTTAATCAATCATTACAACTAGTCGTATTTCCAAAGAAATGGAAAGTAACAAGAGTAACACCAGTTTTCAAAACAGGAGCAAGAAATGATATCTCTTGTTACAGAGGAATTACATCAATATCTTCAATACCCAAATTATTTGAACTGGTAGTACGCAACTCATTCAGATCTTTGGTTCTTCGATTCATCTCACAGTGTCAGCATGGTTTTATACCCAAGATAGCAACATCAACAAATCTTATTGAATTTACCAGCAAGACCATTAAAGAAATTGAAATGCATAAGCAAGTTGATGTGATGTATACTGACTTGCCAAAGCCTTTGACTCCATCAGTCATTGTAAAACGTTGGAACAGTTATACAGATTCGGTTTTTCTAAACAGTTTGTTGCGTGGTTTAAATCATATTTGAGTAATCGCATTCAGTATATTGAGCTTAGTAATAGAAGATCAGAATCAATTCAAGCTACTTCAGGAGTACCACAAGGCTCTCATGTTGGTCCTTGGATCTTCATAATTTTCATCAATGACGTTACTGAAGTAATACAACATTCTAAGGTATTAATGTTTGCAGATGATCTCAAAATCTTTAAAACAGTAGAAAACATCGGCGATACCCATAAGCTACAAGAGGACATCGACAATCTAGCGAAATGGTGTGAGTGTAATCTTCTCAGTCTTAACATCAACAAGTGTAAGAGTAACGATGATAAGGAACTCGTAGAAAACGGTAGGCTGTCAATTGATTTGATATAAAGCTTTGACAGATGATCACTCGTGAAGATGTTGGAGAATTTCCTTTATTGAATTCCGATAGTAATGATCAGATACTTCTTCAGAATAGTAACTAGTTGCTATAGGAAGCGGTGTGGTGTTAGATATGCTTGCACTATGAATACTATTCAGTAGTGGCATATCAACAATCCATATAGATGATAGAGCTCTTTTATATTTAACTGAATCGTTAAATGGGATGTTCAGTATTCATTTGATATTTGAAGACGTTATGCAACTGGTGAAGTTAATTAGCACAAGAAGCACAAGAAGAAATACCTCAGGTTTTCGTAAGTATAATAAAGAGGTAAATGTACATACCAACTCAACAAGACCCCTGCACATGGTTTTATTTTGATAATTTATCACCACGATGTATTTATTCTCAATCTTGTATAACTTAGTTACTGAATTAATTGTCTTGAGGTAATGTTTATTGGGATCAATATTCATATTCTTAAAGTATGACTTCAGCATACAGTTGTCCAATTTTTCGTACATTGCTACAGCAATCGGTAGTGATACATCCGAAAGTGTTTTAGCTTTAATCCAAGAAATTACTTCAGGTTCATTGTATAGTTAAATGTTTTATTAGGAATCAACTTTAAAAACTGGAAGCATTCTTCACAATCTTCTAACAGATTTATTTTGGTTTCAGATGATTTACGGAGATTCGAGCAGAGCCTCGAAAAGAATTTATTAGGCAGAGGATCTGCCTGTCGATTCTGCCTGCGTTCCGTCTGTACTCCGGAATGAACTTGGCTTATAGCAAGTATTTTATTCTCTCGGTAATACGATTCTCTAAATTCAACAAATAGAATTCCACCGTTAACTGAGTACCTCGCGTCTCTTGTGTTCTTTTTATGGCAGTAAAATTCATGTTCCAGAGTAGTTGGTAACTGTATCGGTATTCGTGGTTTAGCCGAAGTTATTGATAAAGGATTCTTTTGCCCCCATTCAAACTCTTTGACAATCATCAGGCCAAAATTTGGATGTTATGGCGGCTTGAAAAGACTCCTCTGGCACGTTAATCTTAAATGATATACGTAATCGTATTTCACTCCATTAGATAACTTCGGAATGATTTTTTGTAAGAATACGTCATTACTGAGACAATGACAAAATATTTTAAATTATATATAGCCAATACTAGAGATATTACTTAAAGGTTTTTATATGGGCAGACAGGCCATGATACTAGCTAATAGCTGGCCAGTACCCCAGGTTCATTCCATGATGATAAACTAAGGTATTTTTAGTGTAGCGTATGTTATATGGAGGAACCTTAAAATACAAATTTTTCAAAAACATATGTTTATCCCCATAATATGAACCTGAGGTACTGGTCAGCTATTAACTAATATCATGACCTGTCTGCTCATATAAAAAACCAGTAAGCAATATCTCTAGTATTATCTGTATATAATTTAAGGTTTCTCCATATCACATACGCTATACTAAAAATACAAATTTTTCAAAAACCTATGTTTATTCCCATGAACCTGGGGTGCTGGCCAGCTCTTAGCTAGTATCATGGCCTATACCCCTATGTATAAAACCATTAAGCCATATCTCTGGTATAGGATGTATAAAATTTAAGGTTTCTTCATAGTAAATGACTACTCTACCAACGGAACATTAATTAGTATAAGAGCTTCTATAATATGTTGGGTGGCTTAACTCTTAAACGAATTTATATTTTTTATTACAAATATTTTTTAAGAAATGTATTAGTTTTCAGTTGGTTTAAACTTAACATAAATACTTATGAGTATCATTGGAAACCTTAGCAAACTTATACTGTTAAAGTTAGCCGAAAGTTGCCAGCCGAAAGTGAAAAGTCGATAATGCAGATTGTATTACTCCAGCCGAAAGTGAAAAACGGTAATACAGATTGCGTCATCCCAGCCAAAAGTAAACAAAAATCGGTATTGCAGATTGTGTTATCCCAGTCGAAAATCAAAAATTAAGTCGATATCGATCGGTAATGTTTAGCCTAAAACATACTAAGGAATGTAAGGATGTATGATTATCATTGAATACCTTTGTTATTATTTTTATATGGCAAAGCCTGGTTGAAGTTCCTCGTGGAAAATTATGGAAAACTCGAGAAACCCAAAAAAATATTTTAATTGGAATAAAAACCGCCTCTAGAATGTTATGTCTGGAGATGTATTTTATTGATGTGACTTGTCAATAGCTATCGCAGGGAAAAAATTCAGTTCAAGATTCCCTTCACAAATCACGGTAAATTCGATTTTCCAAAAATCATTAGAAAATTTATATAAAATCAGCCTCTAGAGTGTTATGTCTGGAGATGTATTTTATTGATGTGACTTGTCAATAGCTATCGCAGCAAAAAAATTCATTTCAAGGTTCCCGTCAGAAATCGCGGAACACATAATACTCTAGAGGCTGATTTTATATAAATTTTCTAATGATTTTTGGAAAATCGAATTTTCCGCGATTCTGAAGGGAAACTTGAACTGAATTTTTTCCCTGCGATTTTCCGAGCGTTTTTCCAATTTTCCGCGATTTCTGACGGGAAACTTGAACTGAATTTTTTCCCTGCGATATCTATTGACAAGTCACATCAATAAAATACATCTCCAGACATAACACTCTAGAGGCTGATTTTATATAAATTTTCTAATGATTTTTGGAAAATCGAATTTTCCGCGATTTCTGACGGGAAACTTGAACTGAATTTTTTCCCTACGATAGCTATTGATAAGTCACATCAATAAAATACATCTCCAGACATAACACTCTAGAGGCGGACATTTATTTTTTACTTTCGGCTGGAACGTTTTTCCAATTTTCCGCGATTTATGACGGGAACCTTGAACTGAATTTTTTCCCTGCGATAGCTATTGACAAGTCACATCAATAAAATACATCTCCAGACATAACACTCTAGAGGCTGATTTTATATAAATTTTCTAATGATTTTTGGAAAATCGAATTTTCCGCGATTTCTGACGGGAAACTTGAACTGAATTTTTTTCCTGCGATGGCTATTGAGAAATTTATAAAAAACGACGATTCAACTTCAGATACACACTCTACAGGTTGATTTTGTTCCAATTTTGTGAATTCTTCTGATTTTCAAATGTTTTCCGCGATTAGATTAAACGAAGTTTTCCACGTAAGGCTATTTACAAAATTGTTTGTTACAAGCGTATCCTATTTACTTTCGGCTGATAACCACAAATTTTTTTATTTTCGGCTGGAATGTTAATAAGGTAATCTGCATTATCGACTTTTTACTTTCGGCTGGAAACTTTCGGCTAACTTTAACACTTTAACAAACTCTGCTTTTATTTATTGCAAAAAAAATTAAATAGTCTGCGCAAATTTTTTTAAACTCATAAAATTAAAAAGTTGAAATCAGTACGACCAACGAAACCGGTATCTTAAGTTGTACTACCTACTACTTAAGTCATGTCAGTTCATAAAACTAGTTTGAAGAAAACATTTCACAAAACTACTAGAGGCAAACAAATTACTAATAGATAAATTATAATTTACACAAAAAACTAAAATGTATTTAACTAATGATTTCTTACCTTAGAAGCTAGGAGAGGAGCTTCTACAAACCAGATGAAAATTATACTCAAACGACATAAATGAATTTGTTTACCAGAAACATTCTAAATTCATTGAAATGCAGATTCGCACTGTCTACGCGTAAGCCCAGCCAAGCAGTATTTGTGTGCTATTTGTATGGCGAGAAAGGTATACTTTTGAAATCATTGCGACTTTCTCCTAAATAGACCTAACTATTTATTGAGATTTGATGATAGCGCGAGAGAAAATAATGAGCTCTGGAACAAATTAAATCAAAACTGGCAAATAATTTGGCAATTTTAATTTAATGTCAAATCTCTATCTAGAGTTTCGATTGCATTTTTGATGCTGTTGCATTGGACAGGGAATGTTGAATATAACCCTCTTTAACCGCACACAAATGATTAATTTATTTGTCAGTGTAAACACTTAAAAGGATGGGGACGCTTGCATAATATCATGTTTGAATAAAAGTAATATAATTGTACGAATTTTACAAAATCATCACACTACAACACTACTGACTCTATATAAAATTTATAACATCCTTGCAAGTTTGTCTATAAATTTCTAACCACCCAAAATAAAATTAAAAGTATCTCCAAATGCATTAAAACATGAATAGAATTTTGTATTGTTTGTCATTATACGTAAATTTTTATTTTGTGTACATTTTTAGGGAAGGAAACTTTGTTCACGTGGCTTTAAGTGACAGCTATTGCACAACAATGATATTCGATATGGTTTCACTTTAAGTCAAATGTTTATTGTGTACATATTATATGTAAGACTGGTAAATCGGATTTTACTTGTTTCTTAGACAATTTTGTATACAGTACAATATAACAAATTATAATCCTTTGTATAATGTAGTGAGGTCCGAGGATAAAGAAAAAAAACATACAATGATTCGATTTGGTTATACGAGTATATGCCAGTAGATTGAATTACCGGATTAAACAATTGAGGTTATTTATTGCAACAGATTTTCATCCATAATTTTTGATGATGGACACGTGTCCATTGGAAATTTTGGTTATTGTTGGATATTTAATTACTTTTTTTGTATGTGTGTGTTTATGTAAAAAAGTGTAGAGGGTGACATCTTGATATGGACTAATCGACAAATGCTTATATTGATTCGATTTGTTTGGTTTCAATTTTTGGAAAATTTATATTTGAGTGGTGACATATTAGCCGCCTCAAATATCATATTAAGTTTGCTTATTGTCTACTGATTTTTTTTTTTTGGAATTAGTAGAATAAATCAACAGCTAATATGATTGGCTAATAAGCTGCACAGTTCGAAAGTCAGTAATCTTTGAAATAAATCTAAATCAAATTTGTCACGCTTAAAGTGAAATGAATTAGGCAAGAGGATGAAATTTTTTGTTTTGTTAAATATGAATTTCGAGAGGTATTTTGTGTTATCTAAAGAGTCGATTACCACAGATAACACGGGCAGCTTTTTGATCTGGAAAGTTCCTTCAAATAATATAAATTTTTCAATATAAGAAATAGAGCCACAGCTTTATGTAAATATTCTTGAGAATTTATTAATTTAAAGATCTTGCTCTAAAATTACTTTCTCTAAATAATTACTTTTGTTTAAGATCAAATTATGAAAATTTTCCTGACCATTTCCAGCTCAGACATTATTCAGAAAATAGATTTTCATCAAGAGGGTCAAAATTAATTTGGACGTTCATATTTGAAATATAGATTTAAAGCATTCGGGTGACACAAGTTTTTGGTGCAAGGAACGGAATATTTAAACTGTTGCATCAAGTTTTTTGCATAAATCCAGGTGAACTTATACGGAATTGGCAATTACAAAATATTTACTGGCCCCATTTATTTGCTCACCAGAAAGTAAGCCCTAACACTTTCTTGCACCTATTAAAGCAATCACGATACATTGAAATTTGAGAAACTAAGAATCGCCAAGTTTAAACTTGATATTTGCCGTGTGGGCGGAGTTGTTGCTGCGTGTTTATAATTGTATGGAGCTTATGTTTTACTGTAGCCAGTAATTCTCAGCTCTTGAGCAATTTTTTATTTTTGGGTATTTTGAATAATCGCGGCAGATCGGGCCCCTTTCTCTTGGTGAGTGTTTCTACACCTCTGTTCGTCACATTTTGAACAATACACTTAGAGGATGAAACTTAACAATACCAGACACCATCTCAATTATAATATGTATGGAAACAATTAGGTGATTCTGTATATATCCAGCACCGTGTGATTAATGAATCGGTCTAACTGTTGGATTTTCTGACTGATACTTCAAGCAATATTTACCTCTTGAGCCGGGTTAATAAATTGGTCATATGTTTTGCAGCCATACTAGCAATGACGGTTTCTTTTGGGTTCCCTTTATTTTTTGCGCTAACTAAATTATTAACACTCGAAACACTAGTCATTCGAAAAACCGAAACCTTAGTAGTACCAAAACCTACGGAATAGGATATAATCGATATCAGTAAGCTTCATGATTGCGTAAACTAAATACAGATATTTAATGGCAATCAATAAAAAAATTGCTTGTCCCTTGATTATGCGAACAATAGAGATCTTAGAACTTTGAAACGCCAACTCAGCAGTCTCTCATAAAAAAATATGAGTATAGATGAATGCTTTGCAAATATAAATCATCAGTTTGCATTGATCGTTATTATAGAGGATTATTCATAGTATTCATTAGAGGATTAAATGGGGATATATCAAGGATGTTGATTATTACGAACTCTCCGAAAAGCCCACACTTCGTGCTTGGAATGTTAAAGCTTAAAGTTTAGGAACACAGTCATTCACAAGAGGAACTTCAATAATTCAATAGCAGCTTAGATTAATCAATAACTTCTATACATCAACCTAATAAAAAAAGGAAACCTGGATATATGCCTGCATCCCAGGGAAATATTGATTACAATATGACAGAACACAACGAAATATTGTATACCAAATTGTATATTAAAATAATAGAATGCCACCTCATCGACCAACAGAGTAAAATTAGCAATAACAGTGGAAGTTGAACCGCCTATCCAGACGAAATAAGCCCACTATTACAATCGTGCGGTAAACCCACATTACCAGTTACAACACAACATTTAAACGCAAAGGTTATTATCATTACGACCCACGAAAGAACCCCCGAGACTATATCATCACGAAACACAGTAAGAAGAAGAAAAGCAGCATAACGCATTAATGTGCGAGAATATAGACATCAATACATCTGACTAAAAGCAAGAAGGGGAAACTATAATTTAAAGCCATAAACATAACCACACAGATATAAGGACAGAAATTAAACTATTGCCAAGAAAGAACCCATCTATACACAAAATACTGCCACTAAACATGAGGAGTGAAGTAGATCAGCAAATCACTTAAAAGTTATCAGATGGAATTATAAGACCCGCCTGAAGCCCATACATTTTCCCAATATGAGTAGCGGAAAAAAGTTGGACGACCCAAGGATTAGAAAATACAGGATATGGTAATCGATTTTGAAAAGCTAAATGCCATAACAATATCGAACACTCTTTCAAACCTCGGAATATCAAAGTTATTTACTACAATCGACGATTTTTCTGAATTTCAACAAGTCAAGATAAAAGAAGCAGACTTACCAAAAACCTCTTACAACAGGAGCGAACACACAAACAAAAGCAGCCCTGTCTTCCTGAATATAACCACGAAATTATTTACAAACCGAGCAGCATCAATAAAGTCGCGGATGCCGTAACTAGGATAGAATCGGAAGTGAACACGCTATTCATGGATGGAAAGATGCATAGTGTTGAGGAAGATTTCACGGGTCTAGTATACGCTGCCGCTAACTTAAAACAAGCGTCATATTAGCCTGGCGCAGCCAGTGGATGGGATAAAATTGTCTGAAGAATGTATTGAAACCCTCCAGGAAACCTTCAAAGAAAATTTCTCGGGCTAAAAGACGTGATTACAGACATATGGAATAAGGAAATCCATTTTGCGATTATAAGAGTGGAATACAAACGGGCATATTGGAATCATAGGGAAAATAAGAACCAATATTGCAAAACTATTTACTATTTCCCTTAAATGACTAGCCTAATAAAGAAGCCTACACAAACTTGCGACAGTCGCATGAAAATTCAAGCAACAGGCATTCCGACGTATACGACAAAGATACTCCATATCGATAAAATAGAAAGCAAGGATGAGAAGTTTATGTCATGTACATAATGTAACCAGAATAGTTGTGAACAGAATATTTAAAAATTATGGGAGTTAAAATTAAATTGACCCCATACAAAGAAGAGGCACAAATGGGACTGTGCGGGAAGAGGGAAGGGGGAAGGGGTGGTTGAAATTGTCAGATGTCTCCAAAAAGACAGACCTTTAGTAATAACATAGTAACAAAGCTTTTGGGAAACACACTATCAAAATCTATCTGATTTTAAGAATAAATAAACGTATGTACACCCTGCGCCATTGAAATGTTCGGTTTGAATTTTTAAAGTAAATTTTGGAAATACCACCGTTTGCTTCAAAAATAGATAGCAAAAATGATAGATTCTGATTATCAAAACAATTTTTACACTATTCTGAATATATTCAAATAAAAAGAACGGTATTCCGATATTTTAGACCAACATAACGTCGGATAAGGAATATTACCGCCCTACCTCGTAACAATTTGGTAGGTCTTTACAGTGTTTTTAACAAAGTTTTTTCAATTGAAAATTAGTTTTTTGTTGACAATGGTAATTTTTATTCAAAATAAGTATTAACAGAAATAAAATAATTCATCTCAACCAAAATATTTTGAGAGAAATTGAACATTTTAAAATCAATGAATAATAACCAAGCCCTTGGCTTTTATGATGGCCTTAAACCCGATCAGCATTGAATTCTAAAGTTTGATTAAATAATATATTGTTATTTCTTCAAACCAGACTTTATCTATAAGTTTTTTCCGCTCTTTGGCACTTTTCAGCTTGTAATTTGTAATCTTCGTTCCCATGAAGGACCAAATATTTTCAACAATATTGAGGTCAGGACTATTTCCTGTTCAGGGTAACGACTCAATCACCAAGCTATTTTTAAATTCGGCTACCTAAACAAAATAGACAGTAAAATGAAGCATTCTTACTTCACAAATAACATCAATAACTCACGGAGAGTAATCGTCCTGTAAGAGTGGAATACCGATGTATTGAGTCGGGTCCTCAATAGTCACGATTCAGGTTTCGATAATTTTTTTTATATTTTCCTCCTTTTTCTGAACTTTCAGGAAGGCATAGTGATCAAACTCCAAAGGCTGTTATGGCTCTCCAGGCCATAACATATAGTGAATTTTTCACTGTCGGCGAAATACATTCTGTTAAATATCGTTTGCCTTTTTGTCGCCGAACCCTTGTCCACACATCGGGTCCAAAGATATTGAATTTGGATTTATCCGAGAATATGAACCAACGCCAGCCCTGGGCATTCAGTTTTTTCATTCTATTGCGAATTTGAAGCTTGCAGCTGCCTTTTTTGCTATCAGTAATGATTTTCTCGCAGGTCGACAAGCATATAAACCAAGTTCCTTTTAATAGTATGAACTGAAATAGTGTCGGTTGTTGCTATTAGAAGCTAACTTGTCAACTCCAAAGCCGTAGCAAACCTTTGCTTAAGATCTAAATATCTGAAATTCGATCTTTTGAAACAGAAGTTCTCCTCTTTGCATCAGAGCCAAATTATCGTTTGATTTTCGGAATAGTGCCTTAACAACTTTCTAATTGCTGTTTAGCTACATTAAATTACTTTTGCAATTTGTGAATGTGTGTACTTTTTGCCTTTGCTTGCAAAATTTTGGCTTTTTCGTTAGCATTTAATTTAGAGCGACACTTTGTAAAATTAACTCTTTGACTACTTAATTGAAACCGAACGAATATTTCATCCATAGTTTGGTTTTAAATACCTAATAAGGCGTGAAATATGCTGAAAAATAAAAAAACAAAAAAAAAAAATAGCGAATGAGGTAAAATCTAGGAGAGAATTGCATGAAATAGTAAATAATCGAAATCGAACATTTCAATGGCGCAGGGTGTATGTACACATAATCGAAAGAATTCGGAGAAGCAAAGAAACCAAAATTGAAAGGAGGAATGCAAATAGTGGAAACTCGAAAACGTATATGCACCCGAATATCTGAAGAAACAATATATACAATAATTAAACAAATTCAAGCACAGAATAAACCAAAATTCAAAAAAGAAACGAAAACAAGAGAAAATAGAGCTCGTCACGAGCTTGCGTATTTGCTTATTTCGTAATTTCGATAATTTAACGTCTCTTCTGATTGGTTTAAATTATTTCCCCCAAATAAGCAAGAAACGCCAAAAATAAACACGCTGACAGGCTACTTAGAGAAGAATGTTTTTCAACATGAGTTAAAATTACCTTGTTAAAGTTAGCCCTAGGTTTTGAATAGAAAGTTATAAAGTGTCGGTAATGCAGATAGTGTCTCGGCTATCTCAGCCGAAAGTTACCAGCCGACATATTTCAGCCGAAACATATTTCATGTAAAATGAAAAATCGATAAAACTACCTATAAACTGAAATTTCCATATAGTGATTTATGGCTGGATACAGGCTCATTTGGTTGTCACTGTTTGCGATGGTAATTACAAGTTAAGTTTCATGAGAGGGGCATAATATAAAATTTAAAATTTGCATAAATTCAACCTATAAAGTATCATGTCTGGAAAATATTTCAACTAGTGTGGCTAGGCAATAGTTATCAGTAGATTAAATTCCCCCCTTTTCCAAAATAATTTTAAAGAATTTCTCTCATTTTTTTCCAGAATATGTCTCTGCTCTTTTCTAAAATATAATACTAGAAGGATCAGTAAATTCCCAATTTTCCAAAATATTTTTAAAGAACTTGTAACAGCCTCCGTCCTATATTGCTAACAATGTATGCGAAGCCTGTTGCATACAGTCGTCGAATGGAATGGAATTAAAAGTGGTATCAAGGTGGCGATTAGAGATATTGTGAACTATTGGTGTATTTGGTGTAAATTGAGACATTAGATTGCCCGGCAATTTAAAACCGGACATGTGTTTGTGGCTGCTTCCTCGAACATCTTCCTGGATATTACTGATTGTTGGGAAGAAGAGGTCCCAGGCTGAATCACTTCCCCCTTGGTGTTTTCCGCTACATTACGATTGCAAGTCAGACAAGTAAATCTGGTGACATTAGGAGCACCGCAACCAAAACAACGTCTTGCTAAAGTGAAATTATTTGGATTTTTCGTGACTTGCCGATTAGGTTGTCGAAACGAATTATTTCTTACCAGCTCGGCTACAGATGCTATGTTCTTTCCTGCCGGTTTATATTGCAGATCAGTGCTCATATTTGCCTTAAAATTAAATACAAGTCATAATCAGAAATTGCCTGTGTAAGAGCGAGTGTCGAGTCTAATACATTCGAAAAAAAATTCCAGAAACTTTCTTTAGGTTTTTATTTTCGAGCTGCAATGGATTGACGGATTTCGAAATCAGTTCTGCGATCCTGAAATCGGGTTCTCATGTCTTGTTTTAAGTCTTTCCATTCGACGTCACCGTTTCGCTCTAAATAAGATCAATACCACTTCAAAACACTTTTTCTCAGCAGAATATGTATGTCGTTCACCAGTCTATTAAAGGCCACATTGTTTGCACCAGATAATCGCTCAACACGGTATAAAAACCGTTCGACTGGTTGACTGTTAGGTGAACCATCGAAGCTAATATTCCACTTATGTATATACCAATTGCGTGTGTACTAGTCTGCTGAACGATATTAGTGGAGGGATTATGCTTTGCCGCGATATCGAAATTGGATGAATTAGGGATCTTAACATTTGTTTGTATTTTTGAGGTACTGATACTTGGACGCACAAAAGGTACATTTCCACTCAAATTTTCTAGCTATTTCAATGAAATGTGCCAACTCAACTTTGGAGCAGAACATGCATTAGGTTTTCCGGTGCCCTGAGATGATAGTTAGACGTGCAACTTACCATTTTCTTCACCACTTGGGTTAGTCATTGGTTGTAGAATAGAAAATCCTGCTGCAATGTTATTGCTTGAATTTTCTTCTTCTTCAGACTCTGCTGAGTCATCGTATTTTTTATCAGCCAGCGCAGTGCCCTCTGGTATCGCCCACTAAAAATATCATCCACTAAAGATCTAATGGCTTCCAGTACTTTATCACATCCTCTTAACTCATCCAAGGACTGTGTTCTCTAACCGGGCGAAACATGTTAAACAATCGCTGAAAGCGACCTTTAAGATGTACTAGTTTAGAATGCAGATAGAACAATTTATCCTTTCGATTTTCTGGCATGATTTGGGCAATTTCTTGCATTTTGGGTTTCAATTCACGAAGCTTGTTAGAACAAAGTTCGAGTTCTCGTTGAGGAGATTTTTGTACTGACTTATGGGATTACAAGCTATTTCCTTATACTCATTGGTAAGAGCCTCATCCAATAGTTTTAATTGCTCACCTAACGAGCCCGAAATATTTCGAATCACATATTCAATTTCCAGCTCACATGATTTGGATCCATTCTGATTTGATTTGTCTGTTAATCAGTTTAATTGGAAAAGAAAGTATTGATTCGAATTTAATCCAAAATATCAAAGTTATTGGACTTTAAAAAAATTATTTAACATAAAAAATTATATAGAAAAAAAATTAAATCTATTAAAATTTGTTGAAAACCAACCACTATATTAATAATGAAGAACTGTTTGATGTAAATCAACCAAAAATATGTCTAAATATTAATTTGTATTCAAAAGAAAATTAATATATTAATAATAAGAAAATTCTATTGGTGGTAACTACAGACAACATAAAAACACAGTTGCAAAATATTTATGGTTGATGGTGTGAGATAACTGATAATAAAATGTAATTAAATATAATGTAATTATTATTGAATACAAATTTTAACGCAACGCTACTATTCCCATTTTGACGTGATAACGTTTTACACCGCATGTTCAGAAAACTGACCCGAAATTTAGCCCTTGGTCGGGGGCAATTACTCATCAACTATAAGCACTACCTTTAATTTAAAGATATGATTGCTTAGATTTGTCCTTCGGGTTTATGTGTCACGCATAATATTATCGCAATGACGTTGTCGGGCGGCCAAGGAACCCGCGCCGCGAACCTCTGATTTCGACTGATTTAAATGCTTGAACGAGTGTAGCGAGAGAATGGCTCATCCGATCGGAGATCCGATGGTGTCAATTTTTACGTAAAAAACCAGTGGTGGTTAATTAATTTTAAATTAAATTAATTAATCTCCACATAAATTTTAATTAAAAATTCAAACTACAAAATAGGGATTTATAGAGATTGAGGGCACTATAGCAAGAGAATGCCTCATCAGATCGGAGCAATTCGGTTATTAATTTGTGCTTAATAATACTGTGGCAGATAATTTATTTTAAATTAAAATAATTAATCTCCACATTAATTTTAATTAAAATTACAAACTACAAAATAGCAATTTACAATGCATGAGATCACTGTAGCGAGGCAAACCCTCATGATCGAAGCAATTATAGTGCTAATTTGTGCGTAAAGAAACTGTGGCAGATAATTTATTGTAAATTAAAATAATTAATTTTCACATAAATTTTAATTAAAATTTAAATCTACAAAGTGGCGATTTACTATGCTATAGAGAGCACTATAAAGGGGGAATGGCTGATCTGATAGGTCATATGTCAGTGTGGACTCTGTATACAATATATTTGACCTAGACTGCGTATTCACCACACTAGCCTCGGCGACTTTTTGAGGCACTTGTCCAACCCCATACATCGTGCCATTTCTCGTACCTTTTATAAACGTTATCACGGAAAACACCTACGGCCGTGTAGAAAACACAGCCTACCCCGATTTTTTTTTAACATTTGTCACAGTAACAGTCAAATAAACCGGATAACGTGTTTATATGAGAACAATAGACAATCAAGTTTCACTAGGCATCTAACACCAATAATCTAGATCAAGAAGCACTTGAAAACGCGTATTAAAGGAGTACTAATGAATTATGCCTGGTCAACATTTACAGTTACTATTTGTGAAAGTTCCATATTTAAGTCAAAATTAACATTGTACACAATGAAAAAAAAAATATCGGAATTGAAATAGAACATGCCACATGGTAAGTACAGTACCGACATTAAAATCTAAATATCCGCAAGGATAGAATAAATGCGCTGTACCTGACCTTGACATACCACACTTCAAGAACTCAAAAAAATAAAAATAAAAAATTACACCATCACTATTTAATGTTAACAGGCCCGGCTCGAGGGGTGATCGACGTGTGCGGCCGCACAGGGCGCAAAACTTTTAGGGGCGCAAAATTGTGTTTTACACTCTAATGGAATATTGGAACTTGCTAAATGTTGAATATAAAATAAGAAAATTAAGAAAAATTTTTATCATCCTGGATTGCATTCTAATGCCACCATGCCGCTACTATATACACATACATATGTATTTTGGTAAAACCAATTTTTTAATGTGTTGTGATTTATGAAATTCATAATTTGAATATCCCAGAAGTTCCTTCGATCGAATATTCTAACGAAAGCCCTTCAATAGAAGCTCATTTGATTTTCCCATCTGTATTCGACCAATTAAACGTTGAAGATTCTGCAAACTTAAACAAGACATTTTTCAGATCCAGCTTTTTGGCCGAAAACACTTAACAATAAAATTACTGATTATTTGGTCGTTCAAGGTCCCAGGCAAGTTCAACTTACACGATGTCCTAAAGGTGCAACCAACTGTAATTTCTCCAATAATCATTACTTCTGTGTACTTTCTAATAACGAACAAGTGCCGCGACGATAGATATTATATTCTTAAACTACTTACCGTGCGTTTTGTTCCTGTTGTTTATATTTTGATCGAGGTGGTACGAATTTAAAATCAAGTTTAGCAAATGTAGGTTACAATAATTGGAAAAAATATTTTAAACGAAATAATTGAATTGATGGCTGAAAAAGTCACTCAAAAACTAATTTCATGTATTCAAAATGCAAAGTATATTTCCATCATTGCTGACTGTACTCCCGGTATCCAAGCAATTATCTTTGACTATAAGATTTGTTGATTTATCAAATTATAAAGTCGAGATATGTGACTGTGAGAGATTTTTAGATTTTACTGCGTCATCTATGCTAGCGGTGAAAGTTTATCCAATGCGATTTTAAATTTGTTGGAAAAAAAAAAAAATCGAATTGAAATACTGCCGAGGTCAAGGATACGACAATGGCGCAAATATGAAAGACAAACACAGTGGTGTTCAAAAGAGAATTTTGAATCAAAATCCTGTGGATGCCACAACTTAAACCTGGTATTGTGCACTGCAGCTAAATCGACTAGTCCTTGTCATTATTTGGAATATTGGGAAGGCTTTATTCATTGTTCGCCGCGTCTGTTAATCGTTGGCAAATATTGGGCGTGTTTTTTTTAATGTCGGGGAAATAAGAGAGAACAGATAGATTTTATATCGAAGAAATCAGATAATCTCTGATGTATCCGATAAAAAATAAATGACAGTTTCTTTAGTGTCGTAAAAATGCCGTTTTATTTGTTAAACAAATGTTGTGTTTCTCCTAAATGCACAACAGTCGTGATGTTTGCATTTATCAAAAAGCGCACTGCTTTTAAACAACAATCCGAACTTTTTTTCAGAGAAAAAAGATTGTATTCGAAACTTATCCGAGCGTGAAAAAAAAACGACACAGAGAAATACATTTTGTCTCGGATACTAAAAAAAACGCATATCTGTATTTTATTTCTGGTTACTTCGACATCAAAAAAAACATACCCAAAAATGCCTGTATTCCATGGGAAAAATTGACTGACAGTCAAAAAAAACGAAAAGAGAAAAATAATTTGATGCCCCATATAAGAGACAAAGCCAACGTGTTTTTTATTTTATAGCAAAATTGTTTTTCTATAAAATAAAAAACCAAAAAAAGCATTGTACATGTGGCTCTTATATGGAGTATCAAATTATTTTTCTCTTTTCGATTTGTTTGACTGTCAAGTCAATTTTTCCCATCGAATTGAGGCATTATTGATGCGAATTGAGGATTTTGTTTTGTTTACCTCATGAAACAAATATTCTTGTGCATGTGCATTTATTTTCGTTACAAGCTTTGCACCAAATATCGCAGTAATTTGAGTCAAATTTTGTGTGAATACCTTTCTTACATCAAAATAAAACCTAAATTGCATCGTAAATGCCTCGCTTTACATCTCATTTGGTAGTAATTAGCTATGTATATCAAATATATTTTTGATATATGTCTTACATCAGAATAAGATGTAAGGTAAAATCGCATACGTCGCGATGCAAAGCTGTGCAGAAAAATATTACTATACTAGAAGGAGCAGTAAATTTTCTTTTTCCGAAATATTTTTAAAGAAACGCCCTCCCTCCGTTTTCCAGACGATATCCCCACATGTTTTTGATAACAATGGATTAACTATACGCTTTGACTTTTACATCAGTGGAAATGTTCGAGCAATGCAGATGCCTTCCCAAAAACAGATTCCTCAGAGCATAGCGTTAAAAGTTTATTTTCTAACAATTTTGTTGAAGTTTGCGGAGACATATTCTGGGGTAATTTTCTAGATTTTCTAGTAGCCACGACAAATTCTGGAATAAATTGAGAAAATTTCTTTAAAAATATTTTTCAAAAGGGAGTATTTACTGATCCTTCTAGTACTATATTCTGGAAAAGAGCCGAGACATATTCTTGAAAAAAATTAAAAAAATTCTTTAAAATTATTTTGGAAAAGGGAAGAACTTTATCTAGCGATAACTGTTGGCCAGGCACTTTTCAGACATGACTCTTTTTAGGTTAAATTTATAATTTTTACATTTTTATATGGGTCTTTGATTCAAACGAAATTTCCCGGCTCCCCACATGAAACTTGTCCTAATAATTTTTCTGGGGAAAGCTGTTGGATATGCACACTAATTTAACCACTTCCAGTTACGACACTTTAAAGGCTGAATTTATTCAAATTTTTATTTGTTAGATTGGACTTTTATTTAAACGACATTTCCTAGGATCACCACATGAAACTTTTCCTAATAAGTTTTCTGGGGATAACTGTGGGCTATGTACACTAATTGAACCACTTTCCAGACATTACACTTCAAAAGTTGCATTTATACACATTTTTACATTTTATGTAGGCCTTTCATGCAAACGAATTTTCCCGGGCTCCCCACATAAAATTTGCCCAGATAATTTTTCTAGGGATAACTCTTACATAGACTCACTAATTGAATTACTTTCCAGACATAACATTTTGAAGGTTGTATTTATGCAGATATTTAAATTTTGTGTGGGCATTTGACTCAAACAAATTCCGGGCTCCCCACTGAAACTTGCCCTGATAATTTTTCTAAGGATAACTGTTGGATATGCACACTAATTGATCCACTTTCCAGACACGACACTTTAAACTTAAAGGTTGAATTTACACAAATCTTTACATTTTATATGGGCCTATCATTCAAACGAATTTTCTTGGCTCCCCACAAGAATCGTGCCCTGACAATTTTTCTAGAGATTACTCTTGGCTAGACTCTTAAAGGTTTGAATTTATACAAATTTTTAAATTTTATATTATGCTCCTCCCATAAAACTATTAACTTGTAATTATCATCGCAAAAAGTGACAACCAAATGAACCTGTATCCAGCCATAAATCCACTATATGGAAATTCCAGTTTATAGGTTGTTTTGTCACTTTTTTATTTTATATGAAATACATTTTGGGCCAAAATATTTTAGCTGGTAACTTTCGGCTGAGATAGCCAAGGCATTATCTGCATTACCGATAACGTTCGGCTATTTTTAACAAGGTGGAAATTTGCCACATTTTATGTAACTTCAACTATTTTTGTTGTATAAAAGATTTTTGTAATTGTTTAGTTTTAACAAGTTTGATTTTGAAAAATAAAGATTTTTTCGTTAACTCATCAATGTGCATATCAAAATATAAATTCCTTGCTCCAATAGTTAATAGAACTCGCTCATGTCTATTGACTAAGTTGACTAAGTTGTTATTGTTGTAATCCGACCTAAAAATTGAGCAAACATTTTTTTTTTTTATTCAAAACCATTTTTCTCTCCGTTTTGAAGGTGCGAAACGATAGTTTGTCCGATTTGAAACGTTTTTCGCCAACCTATTTCTATGGTCAAGTCGGAGAATTGAAAAAGCTAACGGGTACCTCATATACGAACTGGTCAAACACTGTAGCTAATAACTACGTGGTTTTCGATTCACGTTGACCTAGTTTTTTATAGTATGCTAGTTTTAGGATAGAGTTAAGGACTGAGTTGGGAACTTAATTGAAGTTATGTTAAAGGTTGAGTTGAAAGTTATGTTGAGTTGTTTTAAGATTTAGATGACGGTGTTTATTTGACAACTGATTGGATAGAGCTTGGGATTGAGTTGAGCGTTGAAATGCATTCGAGTAGGGTGTTGATTTCATGTTGATCGAACGGTTCAGTTGGAGATTTATTTTTGGGTTGAATTAAGGGTTGACTTTAAGAAGTTGAATTCATCTTCGCAAGCATTTCCATGTTGATTGAGTTGAGGGTTTAATTGGGGGTTGAGTGGTAATTGTTGACTTGGGGTACATTTGATGATGTCGCTGCAGGATGTGTTGGAGATTGAGTTAAATATTAGCTTGGGTTAAGCAAGGGATTCAGAAGTTTATTACACGGGCTCCATTTATGTTGAATTGCAGAAAATGCAATAAAAAATTTGCAATGACAACAGCAAGTCAAAAATGACTTGTAACTTTGTGATATTCTCCTTTGCTGTTACGTTGTTAAGTTTTAGTTTTTTTTTCAGTGTGTTGGCTTTGTGAGCCCATTTTGCAGTTGTTACATTCCTTACTGGTCCCCTCTCCACTCCTCACTTCCACCTTAACTATTTTGAAATAAAAGGCAAACATTATAAAACATAATAAGTCAATTAATGAATATTATTGAAAATCCAGATGATGGCTAAATTTATTATTACGTTTTAGATTGATTGCAAAATCACCTTAACGCCGTCAAATTCGATATTACCTCCTTTAAAAATCCTTGAATGCAATGCTAGTCTAAATTATTTATTCATGAATCATTAGTGTAAACAGCATGTATTATAGTATCTAACAATTTTACACTAAATAAAGGTAAAGAAATAATTCTTGTGATAAATAGATTTGTTAAAAAATATTGACAGTCAATCCAAAACCCACAAGCAAAATAAAAAAATCAATCTGTTAAAGTATATTAACAGCACCAGAGCTACCATACTGTTTTTGGGTTTTACGACTATAGAGTTTGCAAACAATTATCAGTCATAACAAAATTCTTAGAAACGTCCACATACTACATTCACAGTATAAAGATAAATCTCAATTAATTATAAAGACAATATTTTTTTATGTGTTTTTATTGACAGTTCAGACGAATTTTTTCTTTTTTTTTTTTTGGTTAACCAAATTATCATTAATTTGTAACTGACACAATGTGCAGATTAAAATCTTAATATGCACGAACGTGGATTATAAATATCTGTCTGTTGGCCAAATAAAGTATCTTTCGTATATACATACTATATATAAATACCAAACTCAGCTCGTTTAAAATGTCAAAATACAGTTTTCATCTAATTTGTTAAGCATTAATTAAAAATCTATTAAACAACGTCTTCTAGAAACCCAATTTTAGTTTTTTTGTTGTTGTTATATCGAAACGCAAACACCAAATGTAATTGATTACAGTTTATAAATCACCTTTTAAATAAATTTAATAAGACAAAAAAAAATGTTTGTCTACCTGAGGAATCCCATCTATACACTGGCATAAGAAATCGCTTGCTTATCATTTTCTATTATCTCTCGTTAAATAATAATAATAATAATTTCGTGACAGTTGATTTAAGATTTAATGAATACGTATATGCGGTTCTATAGTTTTGTCTGGGCTGAGGCCTTGTCGATATTTTCTTTGATGATTTTTACCTGTCATATTTCCATGTTCATGATTTTGTTACAGTTTTGTGAACGCTCTAGATTAAATCTTACGTATGTATGTATATGTAAGTTTGTATGCACGAAAGAGTTTTTTATTTTTTGATTTAACTAAAATTAAATAATTGTGACATGTCGGCGGAATAAGATAAATTAAATTAAGATTTAAAGGCAATAACAAAAACAAATGAACGAAAGGTAATATGTATAAGTAAAAGATTCAATAATTTATAATCTCGATTTTTAAACGATTTTCGGTTTTAAAATCATGTTTAACACCGTAAATATATGTATTCGGTTCACCATCGGTGACATTTTTTATGTAGTATGCGATAATTGATTGTTTTATGATATGACATCACGATATGTATATAGACAAGTTTAAGTATAAAGAAGACGCGCCGCACCACAACGTTATCGAAGATTTGTGGGAAAATTTTAGATTTTGATCACACAAAATTAACTTTAGTTTTTTTCCAGTCGATTTTTTAAATTAAAAAAAGGAAATGCGGCGCTAACTTGCACGTTTCAGCATCATATTGCATAATTTATGGCTGAAAATCAATAAATGTATCAATGAATGCTAACTACATACAGGGTTTCTAGCTTGACGTCCACATCTGTCATCTGATTTTAGTGACGATTCGTATGCATTTCTATATATTGTAGCTAATGCATCGAGCACAAACCAGGAACACGTTTGGCTGTTGGACATTTGACCAAAGGAAAAACTATTACGGTACCGGTTTTATACCATTTGAAGGGGAGCAGAGGCTTTAAAAGGCTTTAAAGAACATATCAGTTAACAGTTATTTAAAAAGGTAACTAGTATGAGTATGCCATATAGATGGTCGATAAATGCATTGGAGGCCGCTAAAAACTAAAATCTGATATTTTCAGAAGCGTCTTCGTGTACGACATGATGTATATCAAGCATACGGATCATTTATGGCAGAATATATTTCATTGGATCATATGGTGCCAGTAGTCGCTTGGAATGAGGTAGAAGACCAGGTCAACCAGACCTATTATTTGCCGCATCATTATGTTTTAATGGAGACCAGTACTACGACTAAACTACGCGTAGTATTCAATGCATCCAAAACAACATCACAGTTGTCGCTGAATGATTGCCTTATGGTTCTGCAAAGAATTTGGTGGCGCGATAATTCATCGAATGACTTACAATCGTTCAAACTATGTACAGTGACATATGGCACTGCTATAGTGCTCCGATTTTAGCAACGTTCGGTTTGCAACAATTATCCATAGACGAACATCACAAATTTCCCCTCGCTTCAAAAATATTAGTCCGGGATTTTTACGTAGACGATGTTCTCACTGGCTGTTCGACACTGATTGAT
Organism: Tipula helvola; assembly: GCA_963556165.1. Lineage (NCBI taxonomy): Eukaryota > Metazoa > Arthropoda > Insecta > Diptera > Tipulidae > Tipula > Tipula helvola. Next base: position 310,855,759 of record OY744481.1, read on the forward strand.
GCATCAAAATTAAATTTTGGGTGGATTTGAACTTCGGAAATTTGCATCCAATGTACCATCATTATCATGGCGAGACCACCCAGAACGGTTGAATAAGCTTTCACTAACTACTGATTGTACAAAAAGAATCATGTTGTCTAAAATATGTCGACTCGTCGATCCATTGGGATTTTGTGCTCCAATAATTGTCACCGCCAAATTATTTATGCAAACCTTTTGGGTTTGTAAAGACATAGGTTGGAACGATCGTATTACTGAAACCATTGTGAAGAAGTGGATCTGTTTTAAGTCAGAACTCCAGGAATTAAAACGAGTAAACGTTCCGAGATGTATTCTAGTAAACAATATTAAAAGAGTAGAACTACACGGTTTTGGCGACGCGTCGGAAAAAGCTTTTGGATGAGTATTCTATATTCGGGTGACCGATTTCTCAGAGCTTCATCATGTACAATTTTTATGTTCGAAATTCAGAGTAGTGCCACTTAAGAAGCAAAGTATACCTCGTTTAGAACTTTGAGTATTCTTGACATAACGTTCGATTCGATTGATTTATGGTCTGTGTTAGGTCAGAACTATTCAGAAAATATTCAACATTTGTAGCAAACCGTTGCTGGCAATATGTGAGTACATCCCTAAATCCAGCGGATTACGTATCTAGAGGCGTAATGCCGTCTGAATTTGCAGATGCAACAGACTGGCTTACTGGTCCAAAATGTTTGTCTCAGAATAAAACTGAATGGCCACAATCTAACCGTCTTCAACTTAGCTTCGATCTTATAAATTTAGAAACCCGCCCAACTTCAGCTACTGTCTCCGTTCAGCCAAAATCTTATGATATCTTTATTCATTAACCATGTTACTTTGAGATGTAGGCTACATCCTTCGATTCGTCAATTGCGCTAAATATAAATGCAACGGTATAATTGAGTCCTGCTGAAATCAATGACGCATTGACTATTTTGATAAAGCTACTTAGTTCAACAAAATGAGTGTGAACACGAAATCAGATGTCGTACTGCTACTAAGCCAATTTTTAAGAAAAGTGCTTTGCGATCACTGACTCCGTTCCTGGATGCTGATGGCATTTTCAGAGTAGGTGGAAGACTTCAAAACGCCCCTATTGCCTGCGAGCAAAACCACCAAATTGTACTTCCAAAACATCATGTACTATCCAAATTAGTTGTTCAACACGAACACTGAAAATTACTTCCAGTTCGCTTAACTTACTGGATCGTCGGTGGTAGAAATCTATTTTGCGGACCGTTCTTTACCAAACCGTCAGTATGATCGAAATTAAATCTCACTATCTATATTTGTTTATTCGTATACTTCACTACAAAGGCTGTGCACTTAGAATTGGTGATGAACTTATCCACTGAATCATTAATTTCCTGTAATATACTCAGACAACGTTACCAATTTTATTGGAGCTAAGTTGGAACTTCGTGAACTTAGTGAACTATTTTTGTCCCAGTATTTTCAAAATGAAACAACCCGCTTCTGTACGTCGCATAATATAGATTGGCTAACCATTCCACCTCGGTCAGCAATCAAAAGCACAAAACATCACATGAACAGAGTAATTGGAAATATACATTGATCATCTAAGTCGAAGCGTGTTTAAACTCACGTCCCTTAACAGCCATGTCCAGTGGTCCATCGGATTTACATATTTTATCACCAGGTAATTTCATAATAGGGTCGCCATTGACTGCGCTGATGGAACGTTTGTTTGTATTTATGAAGTCGGAACTCGAAACATTATGTCTGAGTTTTATTTTCGTGTCCGAATTTAAATTTTTGATGTTATAATTCAGTACATCATGTCAGAATTCATTGTATCATGCCGGGAGTAATATGAAATTTTAGAGTTTGAAATTATATGATGTCAGAATTTGGTACATCATGTCGATACACCATACCAGAATAAAATAAATTATGTCAGAACTCGATATATCATATCAGAATTCGTTGGTGTATGTCAAAATTCAATCTATCACGTCAGAATTTGAATTTTTGATGCCAAAAATAGATACTTCATTTCAGGATTCATTAAATCGTAAGCTAATTTGATATGTCTCATCAAAATTTAAATCTTTGATGTCAAAATTTGATATCTGATATCAGAATTTGAATTTTTGATGCCAGAATCCGGATTATCATGTAGAAATTCCAAACTTTATGTCAGAATTATAGATATGCAAAATCGTAATTTGTATTAAGGATGTCAGAATTCTATATACTATGCCAGAATTCGATATGTCATGCCAGAAATCGATGTGTCACCTATTCGAGATATTATCCCAGAATCCGATAAATTGTACCAGAATTCGTTACTTCATGTCAGTATTCGATACGTCATGGCATAATTTAAATATCGATGTCCAAATTCGATATATCATTATATCAAGCCAGAATTCGTTATGCCGTGTCAGAATTTGAATTTATGATGTTAGAATTGATATATCACCTCTGAATTTGATACATAATGTCAGAATTTTCATTTTTGTTGTCGAAATTTATGTATTAAATGTGTAAATCATGGGATAGTTCAATATGTCAAGTCGAAATTTGAATTTATGATATCAGAGTTCGATATATCATGCCAAACCTTAGTAAATCATATCAGAATCCGATATTTCATGTTCTGATTTAGTATGCAGTTCGGTATAGCATTTCAGAATTTGACATACTAAGCCAAAACACGATAAATAATTGTAGGATTCGATATGTCATATCATAATTTGAATTTATGTATGTTAAGTCAGAATTTAATATATCAAGCCAGAACTCGATTGTCCTATCAAAATTAGAGTTAATTATGTCTAAATTCGATATGTCTGAAATCAGAGTTTGAATTTTTGTTGTCAAAATTCTAAATATCAGAATTCTTCATACTTTATAATGTCAGAATTATATATCTATTTAGATAAATGATGCCAGAATTCGGTATGTTAAGCCGGAATTTGAAAGGTTTTCACAATTTGATAAATCTGTCATGAAGCCTTCATAATTCCGTAAATCGACTCAAAATTCGATATGTTATGTCAGAATTCGATAGGTTATATTAGAATTTCAATTTTTCGTTTTAGAATTCTACATATGACGAAAGAATTCGATGTCACAAGTCAAATTGTATATGTCACGTCGATATTTTAACTTACTTTGGCCGTATTCGACATATTCGGTCAAAATACGAAATGTTTTGCAAAAATTCGGAAAGCCTTATCAGAATTTTATATATCATCTAACTCAGAATTCGATACATCATCTCAAAATTCGAAATATCATATCAGAATTGAATATTTCATGTCACATTATGACATACCATCTCGAATTTTGAAATGATACACGTATATATAGAAATCTGAAATCTTGAGATGAAATATCAAAGAATTCCATATCTCATATCAGAATTCGATACATTTCTTCAGCGTTTGTCCTTATGATGTCAGAATTCGATAATTCATGTAAGATCTGCCAGCGGGATAAGCGGTTTATTTTCAGGTGCGTGATATCGGGTTCTGGTGGTAACGTAATTGGTTGTCCGATCATAAAATGCGCCGGTGTGCGCGCTTGGGTGTATTCCTCTTGTGACGTACATAAAGGTCGGGAATTGAGAAGGCCCTCAATTTGAATTAATAGCATGTTTAATTCCTCATAACGTAGGACCATTTGATCAAGAACACGTCGCAAATGTAATTTTACCGACTAAACAGCAGCTTCACAAAGCCCGTTGAAATTGAGTGAAGCCGGTGGTACAAAATGCCATTTTGTGTTGTTTGATGTGGCCCAATTGGTAATTTGGTTTTCCTCTTTAAACAACAGCTCACGAAAACGTTTCAGTTCATTTGCGACGCCTACGAAATTCGTGTCATTGTCACTGTAAATGGCGGTGGAAATTTCCCGGCGGTTCTGGAATCGTTTGAATGATCCGAGGAACGTATCCGTTGTCATTATGTATCACACTTCGAACCAAACCATTGCCGCAGAGTATGGTATATTGTTGTTTAATTATGGGCGTCAATAGTGTCGGACTGGCATGTAAATTATTCTCATAATTATCGTACTAATTTCCATGCTATTGGATGTCTGCCTGATAAAATTATCGGGTGCTTGAGGTCGTATTGCTCGTTCGTGTGGACCAGACGACCACCAACTCGTAAAATGCCAACTTTATCTAAGAATGGGGATAGAAACGTAATATTAGATTTCTTTAGTGGCGAATTGCTGGGCAAACTGTTTATTTCGAACATTATCTTATACGACTCGTACAATTCGGCTACTGTGATTCGGCCGATGATTTGGGTTTTGATATTTCGAAAATTGTGAACTGCACATTTGAGCCAAGCAAGAATTCGAATTGCCTTGATGATACTTGAAAACTTTTCGATGTTATTTGCTTTTTCTGGTTCCTCTCTAGCGAGGTTGGTTAGCGCGGCAATCTTCTCTTTCTTTGGCACTTTCGCTGGTTCTGGAGATTCAACTGATTCACGACGTAGCCATTCTGGTCCTTGCCACCACATTAAATTTGGTATAAGTTCATTGGGGAGAATGTCACGGGTGGATATGTCTGCCGGGTTTTGCTTCGACGGGACGTATAACTACTGCTGAAAATTTGTTGAATTTAAAATTTCGGTAACCCTGTTGATCACGAACAAATTATCATTTCTAGGTGGATTTGCCAGCCACGCAAGAACGGTAGTAGAATCAGACCATAATGAGGTCTGTGGAATTGTTGTAAAAGCCAATTACTTAATCACCAGTCCCAGCAAAAGGGTTAGTTAAAGAGCCGCACATAACTGTAATCTAGATGTAGTGGTGTACTTGATCGGTGCGACCTTGCTTTTGCAGCAGTGATATTCGTCTGTACTTCTCCATTAGAACTTACGGGTCGAGCGTATATGTCGGCAGCGTACGCAGTATTTGACGTGTCCGAAAATCCACACCGCTGCAATGCTGCATCCACAGTACACATATATAAGGTAATATATTGTGCAGGATGTCTAAAAATTACAACAACAACAACGGCGGAGATCATGACTGAAATGTTTATGAACTATTTAAATAATGATACATTGTTAATTATTTTGAATTAAAGTCAGTATAATTTTTCACACAAATTTAATTATATTCACTCAACACTCAAAATTATTACGCAAAACTCACAAACACGATTTGTTTGGTCACGATGTCCGCCATATTAAAATATTTTTAACATAGATGCGCAAGAAAGAACGAAAATGAAACATCGGAGTATATTACCTTTATTATGTGTACTGTGTGCTGCATCTGCATCCGAATTTAGCCATCTTGGTAATCTAATCTCTTCTAATGATTTCAATTTGCTTCGGGTGTTTGACCATTGTTCTTTGACGATTGTAGGGAGCTCATCATCCCAATCGAGTTTCAGCAGCTACAGACTCTGAAATATGATCTTTATTCCTAATATGACGGGCGACAGCCACCCCATTGGATCGAAAACGCGTAATGCCTCGGACAGCATATTGCTTTTGGTGAATTCTGTTGTGACTGGCAGCATTACCTTAAACGAGAAACAATCGGTTTGTGGGTCCAATTTGATTGCTAGAACGGAGATTAACTTTGTTCCTTCGGTAATTTCCCGAATTGAAATTGTTCGGTCATCTTCTGGTATGTTTTCCAATAGTTTTACATTATTAGCTGCATATTTGCGAAGATGATACCCGCCGAATTTTAAAAGGGATATCAGCTCGCTTTGTGTCTTTCTGGCTTCGTCGATAGTACTGGCTCCAGACATAAGGTCGCCCATGTAAAAATTTCTCATCAGTATTTTCGCTGCAAGCGGGTGACTTTCGGTTTGTAGGTGTGCTAATTTATTAAGAGCTTGAGTTGCCAGAAATGAAGCTGACGCCGTACCGTAGGTGTTTGTGAGAAACCGGTAGTGTCTCACTGGTAACGCAGTACGCTGGTGAGAAACGCCAAATAATGCGTTTGGTAATCTGTGTCTTTGTTTTCGATCCATAGCTGACGGAACATTTTTTCGATGTCTGCCGTGATGATATAACGATGTTTCCTGAATCTTATTAAAATTTCTATGAGAGATTGTTGAACAGACCATCAACAAATCATTCAACGATACTCCCGTAGTGGTCTTCGCTGACGCGTCCTATACAACCCGTAGTTTGGTGGTTGAACTATACTTTCTTTGATTACGGAATGGTGTGGCAGGTACATTTCCTCTTGTGGTCGATCAATTTGATCTGGTGGCATCAGCTCCATGTGACCGAGCGCTTCATATTCTATTATATGAATTTGGAGTAGGTTTGGTGGAGTTCGGGTTTTCTCATCAGCTTTTGTCCTAGTGAGCTGAATCGGTTGGCTGCTTCATGTAGTGAGTTTCCAAATGCGGGTTTATTAGGCTTGAAATTCAGCGGAGTCCTGAATTTATCTGAACTTTCAATCTTCAAATGTTTGTCGTAGTGTTCAATGCATAGCTTCTCATCTCCGGTGTACTGCTCGACAGCTGGTAGTTCTTCTGTCTCCCAGAATACCCTCAATGATTGGTCGATACTGAGTTCTTCTTGAACAGATAGACCGGTGATGGTTTGGTATGGTACGCCATTCGCTTCATAAATTCCCCTACGATTCTCCCTAATTTGGTTTTCTGTGCAACGGGCTGGTCTGCGCCTTTTCTGATTTGAATGTCAGATAGAAGCATCAGGAATTTGTCACACCCAATCAAAAGGTCTATGAAACTCGGCATGTAAAATTCGGGATCGGCTAATGACAATTCGCTGAAGTATTTGAATTGCTCACGGTTTACTGGTTTAGGAGGTAGATTTGAGGGTATTTTTGGTATTATATATGCTGTGAAGTCGATGCTAAATTGAGTGTCGGTTCTCGATCTCACCAAAATTGAAGATATACCTCTTAAACTGCCAGCTCTTCCGCCATTCAGGGTGTTGATGTTAAATCTCGCATTTGCCCATAAAACGGTCAATCTATTTGCGCAGTGCTCCGTGATGTATGATCTTGTCGAAGCGGAATATAGCAGAGCGCGAAATATCCGCCAATTCCCATATCGGTCGCGTATTTCAACTTATGAGATTGGAAGTAGTGCATCGACACCTATGCCTTGGTGGGATGAATGTAGATTCTGAACGGGATGGTTAAACTTCTTGCACATGGCTAACAATATTGTAGTGCCTGAATTCGTAGATGTTTTCGGCTCGGAACAAACACTTGGAGAGATTTGATCAGCATGCACAAGTGAATGATGCATTTCTTACATTGGTGGCATCGTCCTTTCGATCTACAAGAGAGTCCTTCAAGTGCATTCATACGGTTACTCAAGAATTTAAGAAAATCTTCAAATGTTGGGAACTCTTGTTCTGATGACTACTATCGCCATAGTTACAGTGTGGTTTCATCCAGTTTCTTCTCTGCAAGGTACGCCTACCAACAGTCTTTAGCTTCAGCACTTGATCCCAGCGCCTTTAGACTACGAATAACTTTGCCGCATGTATCGTACATATGCCCAATTGTTTCGACTGAAGGCTTACTAATTTGTGGCTGCTTCATATATGTTTCGATAAATTCATTTACTATTACGCGTTTTCTATCGTAGCGTTTAACTAGTTTTTGGAAAGCCTCTATTTAACTAGCGTCATCCACCCGGAAATTTCGTACTAATTTTTCAGCCGGTCCTCGCAATTGCCCCACCAAATACTGAAATTTTTGCGCTGGTGATAGGCTGGTGTTCTCATGGACGGTACTATTGAATAGGTCATAAAATGACTGCCATTGTCGAGCATTGCCGCTGCAGGTAGATAGCGTCAACCGTGGTAGCTTGAAATCTGCTGTTGGGCCTGACAACGATGTATTTAGAGTGGTGTCATTCATACTACTAGATGGTGTTTGAATCTTCGTCCTCATGAGTCTTTGTAAGGTGCGGCTACACATATAATAGTTGTCATCTACCGCCTCAATATCCGATTGTGCATCCGCGAGATGGAAAATATTTCGTCCTGCACGCTCATAAAACTTTTATAATGTTCTTTTATTTTATCTAACCTTATTTGCATTTCCTCAAAGGGCGTGGTTTCACTGCACGCTTTCGTATAACTAACCAATCTGGTAATTAGACCTTTAATGACTGATCGTCGTTTGATTAAAGGCTCCATATTTACTTTGAGCCAATGTTATGAGTTTGGAGGTTAACACTGTTTACAACTTAATTTCACTTCACGATAATATTGATATGAAACAACCGATAATAAAATTATGCGTTTATAAATTATATAAATTGTTATAATTTATTGCAATCGTATTTGCAAATTCTTTATTGAATTTAGATTATTTAGGTTTTATTTTATTAAAGTAAATAAATTATACTCAAGGTTTTTTTTGGTTTCCAATAAACGTCCAGTAACTGTGGTAGGAAAATAAAAGAAAGATCGAATTATTCCACAACTACGTCCATCAGGGGTGCAGCCTAAGAAAACTCGATTTTGATGTTTAAATACATGCTTGTATCTTCAAAACTATTAATGGTAGTAACGTGGTTAATATCTCATTAGAAATATCGAGGCGAACTCTAAAATAATAAATCAGAATATAAAAACAATAACCTGCTAAGGTTGCTTTTATGTTTGATTTGACTTTTAATTAAGGTCAAAGAGAATATTGTTGCCTCAAACTATATTTCCGCCTTCAATTTGTTCGGAATCACTTGTGGCACTATAAATAAAATATTCGAGTCAGAACGAGGCACACAAACTATAAAAACTATAAATTGTAACATGTTAGATCGCGCATAATTTTAAATACATTATTATTATTATTATTATTAGTTGAGGGCCATGTGGGCGTTCAAGCCACCCCGCACTGCGACCTAAAAGATCTTTTGTGCATGGACCCTACTTAATGAGCCGTCCAGTCAATATTCAGGCTCTTAATGAACCTGACAATACTGCCGGCCGGTATATGATGCATACCATCCGGGCTCATTACTCTCCCTCCTAGATGCTGTAACCTTTTGCAGAAAATGGCTGGGCAATGGCACAGAACATGTTCCGCTGATTCCGCTTCCATGTCACAGAAGCGACATCTATCCGTCGAACTTAGGCCCATTTTCTTTAGGTGATACCTTAATGGGATGTGACCTGTGAGGAAGCCGGTAAGCAGCCTCAACTCAGGTTTCCTAAGTACAAGACATTCCTTGGCCCTGGCCGACGAAGGTGAAATAAATTCCTTCGCCTGTCGCAAACCTGGAATTCCGCGCCAGTAAGAGGACTTTTGCACATCCTCCCAGCGTTTAACTGCTGCCCTAAGGTGCCCCTTAGAGACGCCGCAGAAGGGCTCTGGTCCAATTAATGGAAAGGCAGATCCCTCGCCTTAAATACATAAAATAAAACAAATTCTAATTCCTAAACACAAGCTGATTCATTGAAAAACATAAAAAATCTATCATTAATTTTAATCCCAATTAAATGTGTCACAACACAATAACATATAAAAATCGAAATACAAATATAATTTCTACATACTCTTGGCAATCCAAAGTTGAAATATTTCAAAAATTTTCACCCTCCCAAGTAAAAATGAAAAACTACTGTCGTATACTGAATATATAAAAGAATTTCAGTTGCGACGGCTCACTAAAAAACAAAAAAAAATGAGATAAGATAAAATTGTTTTGTATTTATATTGAGACACGAGGGGTTGTATAATAGTCACCCCGCGTGTTTATATTGTATAGGCTAAATAATTTATTACTTCGTTTTATGTGATGTTGTTGTGTTAAAATAATTTTTTATTTTATTAAAAACGAGAGAAACTCCAAAACAATAAAAATTTGTGCGAGATCTTTAAAATATTTTGGATAATTATAAGGGGTTCCCGAAAAATTATATGATAACATGTGATTGTTGCTGTTAAATAGGGGATGTATGTATTTTTAAAACTAAGTCTTTTGTATATACAATCGAGTGAATGGCATTAATAAAAAAAATAAAACAACGAAGAAGATGAAATTTTGATATCGTAATTAAATAGAATTAAAATTTTAACTGCGCGTTGCTGATGAAAGATAATAAGTGGTGGTTAATCCGTCACCAATGAATACGTTTTATTCTATTTAATTATCTGAAGCAGGTATACCGGTTAAATATTTATTAGGGAAGAGTAATTAGTGTATATAGCAAAATATTTTTTGGAATATTTGTGAAATATTTTATGTAACAGTGTGTTGGATATTTTTAAAGGATGAGTTAAAATTCAGTCAGGGGCACCGTCTTGAATTTATCGTAGACTTTCATCCCAAGCAAATTTTAAATTACTTCCAACAACACGCGTAAAAACCTATCCCAGATTTTTGTTTCTACACTATTTTAAAGTGTACGAGCATTAGATTCCGTCTCAGACTTTTTACACCATGAGCGAAAAATCCATCCCAGGATTTTTATTTATTATACGATTTTTTTTCTAGTTCTGCCCTTCATACACAATGGGTCTTTTTTATTAAAACTGAATCGCTGACTTAATAAATTATAAAGTCGATCCTACTGTCTTTCCTCATATTTTCCAACCCATGCTTTTGAAATGCACACCTACATGTTTATATATTGTGAGAGATGTTTAGGTCATCACAATACACTTTGATCTCTTTCAATGTAAATGCTACCCTCGTCTAGCACTGTTTTAAATCGAATGTAATAGCCTTTCTTGTTTTCTGTAGGCATTTTTATTAATATCGTCACTTATCACGAAAGGTTAGAATTAAAATATTCGCGCACAAGCAGTTGGTTCCATCTTTTTTCCCCAAAATACTGCATCAGTTGCGGGATCCCCAACCTAACCCATCTACCAATGACATTCGTCTTCTAGTCCATGCCTCAAAATGGCATGTTTTGCCTGACCCGCAACACAGCCGAACTGGTGGGGTCGCAACACCCACTTGGCTATTCTCAAAGACGCAACCGGTTACAATCTTGAATCGTAGGCCCAAGAGCTACACTCGTAACAATTAATTCAATCTACATGTTATTTACTATTAATTTAACCGCCCAACAATTAAAATTTCCAAATTCTTAAGTAGGTTTTAGACAATTTTTATATTTGCTTATGTAGTTGAGTCATAATGATCGAGATTCAAACTACAAATACATAAAACAACTAATCCCTTCTCTTTGCTGTCGAAAGCAATCCGCACCCTCTACAACACATATAAAATATAAATTCAAATCTATTTTCCAAACAATTAAACTGCTGTCGGCCAATTGACTAAACAACTGTCCCCATATATGTATTAAAATATAACGAAAAAGAAACCCATAACCATTTATATCGATTACTTATCTAATTAACAAACAATCATTTATCATTAACAGTATATCGAGTTTTATGTCCAATGCCTTTCCCATTACACTATTTTTGGTGTATTCTAATTTGGTTGAACATAACAGAAACATAAAGATTACACCATCAAAATACGGCAGTCCAGTTCTAGTATACAAGAAAACAAAACGATATTAAGATGAAAATGAAGTCGAAATTATAATTAAATTTTATAAAACATTAATTTCAGATATTATTTCTGAATTACGATAAAAACTATCCAAAACAAACATTTATTGTTTATTTTTTTGAGAGCTGTTTGGTATATCGAAAACTTTTTTATTTTACTAAACGTGAACTATAAAAAGAAAACTTATCTACTCATATTATGTTATTATTATTGCTGCTACTTATTTTTTAGTAGTATATATAGAGTAGTATACAGAAGTATTAAAATTGTCTTCCAAAACATACAACAATAATAACAACAACAACAACAAAATTCGTTCGAAAAAACCAATTTGGTATAAACGATATACACTACGATATTTAACTTTTTCAAACTGATAAAATAAAACGACCGAAAGCCAAAAAATTACTACTGGAAAACTAGAAAACACAATTTTCTATTTGATTGCATTACATATACAAATATATGAATGTAACAATATAATCATATGAATAGCATCATCATCAACATCAGTTACACACATATATGTACGTACTATGTGTGTTTGGTATGTGTTAAATGGTCTGGAAATTTGTGTTTTCTTCGTATTAGAAAATGTCTTTATATACTTAGAGAGAATAATGAGAACAAAAAAAAACTGTATTTTGAAATATATTTGGAATGTCTCCAAATAATCAGTTAGCGTGTAGTGAACGGTCGTAACCAATGCCGTCCGAAATATACGTGCATTAAATCGAATCGATTTTAATTTGCCCCGAAATATTCAGAAAGTAACTTATAAATCATTGAGAAGGACCGGATTACTTCACAATGTTTAGTTTTAATGTCCACAACTGGAACTAATCCTAGCTAGAAGTAATTATAGAAATATCCAATTGGTTATCACAGAAAATGAATTACTTGCAGGAAGAGAATTTATTAATCTATATTTATTCTAAAACATCCTTTGCGACCCAATAAAAATTATTAAAATCTATTATGGATCAGAAATGATAACGATCGCGACTCGAGCAAATGATAAATACAAAAAACACCGTTAGCCAAACTAACAACTTTACAATTGGTTACAACTGTTAATGAATTACATACAGGAAGGGAAATTATTAAGTTAAATTTATTCTAAAACATCCTCTGCGACCAAATAAAAATTATTAAAACCTATTATGGGTCATAAATGACACCAAACGCGACTCGTGATAATGGTAAATGGGTAAAATACTGTTAGTTGGGTTCAGAAATACACAATTGGGTTTAATGTTAATGAATTACATGCAAGAAGGGAAATTATTAAGTTAAATTTATTCTAAAACTTCTTCTGCGACCAAATAAAAATTATTTAAACCTATTATGGGTCATAAATGGCACCAAACGCGACTCGTGATAATGGTAAATGGGTAAAATACTGTTAGTTGGGTTCAGAAATACACAATTGGGTTTTACTGTTAATGAGTTACATGCAAGAAGGGAAATTATTAAATCAAATTTATTCTGAAACTTCCTCTGCGACCATATAAAAATTATTAAAACATATTATGGGTCATAAATGACACCAAACGCGACTCATGATAACGATAAATGAAAAAAATTGCGTTAGTTAGGTTAAGAAATACACAATTGGTTATCACTGTTAATGAGTTACATGCAGGAAGGGAAATTATTAAGTGAAATTTAATCTAAAACTTACTCTGCGACCAAATAAAAATTATTAAAATCCATTATGGGTCATAAATGGCACCAAACACAACTCGTGATAATGGTAAATGGGTAAAATACTGTTAGTTGGGTTCAGAAATACACAATTGGGTTTTACTGTTAATGAGTTACATGCAAGAAGGGAAATTATTAAGTCAAATTTATTCTGAAACTTCCTCTGCGATCATATAAAAATTATTAAAACATATTATGGGTCATAAATGACACCAAACGCGACTCATGATAACGATAAATGGAAAAAATTGCGTTAGTTAGGTTAAGAAATACAAAATTGGGTTTCACTGTTAATGAATTACATGCAAGAAGGGAAATTATTACGTGAAATTTATTCTAAAACTTCCTCTGCGACCAAATAAAAATTATTAAAATCTATTATGGGTCATAAATGACACCAAACGCGACTCGTGATAATGGTAAATGGGTAAAATACTGTTAGTTGGGTTCAGAAATACACAATTGGGTTTAATGTTAATGAATTACATGCAAGAAGGGAAATTATTAAGTGAAATTTATTCTAAAACTTCTTCTGCGACCAAATAAAAATTATTTAAACCTATTATGGGTCATAAATGACACCAAACGCGACTCGTGATAATGGTAAATGGGTAAAATAATGCTAGTTTGGTTCAGAAATACACAATTGGGTTTCACTGTTAATGAATTACATGCAAGAAGAGAAATTATTACGTGAAATTTATTCTAAAACTTCCTCTGCGACCAAATATAAATTATATAAACCTATTATGGGTCATAATTGGCACCAAACGCGGCTCGTGATAATGGTAAATGGGTAAAATACTGTTATTTGGGTTCAGCAATACATAATTGGGATAACGATAAATGGAAAAAATTGCGTTAGATAGGTTAAGAAATTCACAATTGGTTATCACTATTAATGAATTACATGCAGGAAGGGAAATTATTAAGTGAAATTTATTTTAAAACTTCCTCTGCGACCAAATAAAAATTATTAAAATCTATTATGGGTCATAAATGACACCAAACGCGACTCGTGATAACGATAAATGGAAAAAATTGAGTTAGTTAGGTTAAGAAATACACAATTGGTTATCACTGTTAATGAATTACATGCAGGAAGGGAAATTATTAAGTGAAATTTATTCTAAAACTTCCTCTGCGACCAAATAAAAATTATTAAAATCTATTATGGGTCATAAATGACACCAAACGCGACTCGTGATAATGGTAAATGGGTAAAATACTGTTAGTTGGGTTCAGAAATACCCAATTGGGTTTAATGTTAATGAATTACATGCAAGAAGGGAAATTATTAAGTGAAATTTATTCTAAAACTTCTTCTGCGACCAAATAAAAATTATTTAAACCTATTATGGGTCATAAATGGCACCAAACGCGACTCGTGATAATGGTAAATGGGTAAAATAATGTTAGTTTGGTTCAGCAATACAAAATTGGGTTTCACTGTTAATGAATTACATGCAAGAAGGGAAATTATTAAGTGAAATTTATTCTAAAACTTCCTCTGCGACCAAATATAAATTATTTAAACCTATTATGGGTCATAAATGGCACCAAACGCGGCTCGTGATAATGGTAAATGGGTAAAATACTGTTAGTTGGGTTCAGCAATACACAATTGGGTTTAATATTAATGAATTACATGCAAGAAGGGAAATTATTAAGTGAAATATATTCTACAACTTACTCTGCGACCAAATAAAAATTATTAAAATCTATTATGGGTCATAAATGACACCAAACGCGACTCGTGATAATGGTAAATGGGTAAAATACTGTTAGTTGGGTTCAGAAATACACAATTGGGTTTAATATTAATGAATTACATGCAAGAAGGGAAATTATTAAGTTAAATATATTCTAAAACTTCCTCTGCGACCAAATAAAATTTTTTAAAACATAATGGGTCATAAATGACACCAAACGCGACTCGTGATAACGATAAATGGAAAAAATTGAGTTAGTTAGGTTAAGAAATACACAATTGGTTATCACTGTTAATGAATTACATGCAGGAAGGGAAATTATTAAGTGAAATTTATTTTAAAACTTCCTCTGCGACCAAATAAAAATTATTAAAATCTATTATGGGTCGTAAATGGCACCAAACGCGACTCGTGATAATGGTAAATGGGTAAAATACTGCTAGTTGGGTCCAGAAATACAGATTCAGATTCAAAACATTTTTATTTACATGAATTATATACATTTTTAGTACAGATTGGTGTTATTTTTATCTACAGTAACCCTGTGGGTTTTATGTTAGATTTATGAGTTTGATTGTTTTTTACATTGAGTTTTAGCATAATGCTTTTTATGAGATGCAGAGCTTTGCTCGGTTACTTAAAAACTAACTTAAAACTATGCTTAAAACTAGGATTTTATAAAATTATAAAAGTAAAAAATGTTAAAATAATAGTAATAATAAGGCAAATATATACATAATAATAAGAAAGATCATGATTTTCATCATGCCTTTGGTTTAGCCAGGCAAAACCAACACTGCATTTACCAGCAGCTAGTACATGTGCGCTATTTCGTTTAAGAACATATTTTGGTCTGTTTTTAGGCCATCCAGCCTTTTCTCCAGCAGTCTGTGGACGAAGTCACCAATGGTCTCTATCTCCGCTGTCTCGTGTAGCTTTGTGTTTGACGTCTGCCTATACTCTGGGGGGCGGGGCCAACTGTTAAATACAAATCTTAGTGCTTTGTTTTGAATTTTTTGTAAGTTGTTTTTTTGGGTAGTATTTGTCAAGTCGTACCAGGCAGGGGCCGCATATGTTATAAGGGGTCTGATATAGAGTTTGTAGATAATTAATTTATTGAAATAGTCTAGTCCGCTGTCTCGGTTTAGAACCGGAAACAGAATCCTGAACGCTGCGCCAGCCAATTTTTTAATGTTGCTTACGTGAATTTTGAAATTTAGGTCACTAGCCAAGGTCACACCCAGGTACTTTACTGACTCAGTGGCTGTCACTATTTGTTTATCTATCACAATGGGCGTGGCCTTTTTCAGCTCGTTCTCGTATCCTTTTTTCGGATAGAAAAACATTAGCTGTGTCTTTGCTGCATTTATTTCTATATTCCAGCGACTGTAATACGCACTGAGGGTGTCCAGATATTTCTGCATTCTGGTTGTACATTGGTATTTGCTTCGGCTGTATGTGAATATTGTGGTATCGTCTGCGAAAATTTGGAGTCTCGTCTCAGGTGTTGCTGGGATCGGGATGTCATGAATGAAGAAGATGTACAGCAGTGGACCTAGGACCGAACCCTGTGGCACTCCCGCCATTGCGCTTCGTATGGTCGACTTGTTAGTATTGTTGATACTTACAAAAAATTTCCTGTCTGTTAAATATGCTTTGATTAGAGACGTTATGACTGGAGGTACTCCACAGGACACCAGTTTATATACTAGGCCGTCATGCCACACCGTGTCGAATGCCTTTTTGACGTCCAGGAAGACACCAGCCACGATTTTATGGTGCCTTTTTGCTTTTTTTGCGTAGTTTAGGATTCTCATGATGGCGTCTGTTGTGGACCTCTTTTGTACGAATCCGAACTGCTCGTCGGGGATCACTTGTTGAATTGTATCTAACAGCCTTCGATGTATGACTCTTTCTGCCAACTTACTCATACCACATAATAGGCTTATGGGTCTGGTGTTCTCCAGTTTGCCTGGCTTTCCTGGTTTTGGCAATACAATTGTTTTTGAGAGCTTCCATGTGATTGGGAAGTGCGCGTACTCAAACATGGCATTTATTATTACTACCAGTTGTCTGATGCCTGAGAGGGGTAGATTTTTTATGGCTCTGTTTGGCACTCCATCGACCCCTGGCGCTTTTTTGTTCTTGAGCCGGGAGATCAATGCCCTAACCTCGTCTATGTCAGTGGCGACCTCGCTGGAGTTATATGGGATACATTCGCCTGACGCAAATTCTCTCAGTTTTTCCTCACAGCTTTGCTGGGACGGCTGGTTTCTTGTGGTGAATACTTTTTCGTAGTGGTCTGCTAACATGTCTGTGATCTTTTGTGGGTCAATTATTGGGTCCCCTTCGTCCTCCAATATTAAATTTGAATTTGTTTTCCTAGCCGGTTTTAGTATGTTTATGCATTTGAATAGGTTTGCTCTATCTGGCTCGATATTGGATAACTTTTTCCTAAACAGGGCCTGATAGTGAAGTCGTATCTGGTCCTGTATGTCCCTGGTCATTCTATTTACAAATGTTGAAGTGAAAAGCAAGGGTATCTTGCGATGCATGCCACGATAGAAGTTCCTTGCTTTTATCATTTCTACTATCCCCTTTGGAATTGGCTTTCGTCCAGCACCTTGGTCCAGCCGAGGTACGTTCCTTTCTAAGCCCGTACTCATGCTTTGAGTCAGCAGAGATACCCTTGCCTCGATTTCGTCTGCCGATTTCGGTTTTGTGTCTGCGACTGCCTCCAGCCTAGAGTGCACGTAGTGCCTGTACCCTAGCCAGTCTGCGTTTTTGAAGTCTAGCGCCCCGCCGCTGTCACACTGTCCGACCATGTCGAAACTTTCGGTTGTCCTGAAGACAACAGGCAAGTGGTCTGAACAGAATTCGTTCAGTACATACACATCTTCGTCTATGGCTGTATTCTTTGCTATAACCAGATCTAACACTGAGTTTCCTCGTGTACCACAAGAGGGGAAATTAATTTGGACGTCATGTGTCTCACAAAGGCCATACAGTACTCGCCCATTTTGATTTTCGCCATGCCTGTCCCAGGTGCTGTGTCTGGCATTAAAGTCGCCACACATCACAAACCTGTCGTTGCTTAGAAAATCTAGTAGATCGGAGGTCACTACCTTCCAAAAGTAAACAGAGAAGAGGATGAAGGAGTTTCTTCCCTCGCCCACTCTTACTGATGTACATGTGTAGTTTTCTCTTCTTGTGGCCCTTGGTTCAGAGTGTGCGATCTGTTTATTTATTAGGATGGCCGTTCCACCCGAAGTTCTTTTTGCGTTTGTTCTGTAGGTAATGTATCCCTCGATATGAAGCGAGTGTTTGTTTCTTAATTTAGTCTCACTCAAGCACATGATGTGTGGCTTGTTTTTTTGGATGAATAAAGCTAATTCTTGGCGCCTTGCCAGACTAATGAGACTATTACAATTTAGGTATATAATGTTCATTTTATGTATTGGCACAAGAAATTTAGATACATTGTCCTTTGCACGGATATGTCCTGAATGGAATTTAGCTTACTCATAAAAATCGAAATATTTGTGGTTAGTGACGCAAAGTCCATACCAAATAGGGCCTGGGATTTTTGAAAAAAGTCAGTCGTATTGTTTTGTGTTGAGCTCGTTGGTGCCCCATTTCCGTGTCCTGCCAGGTCAGGGCCACAGGGAATGTGCTGAGGCTCAGCAGACTTTGGCCGCAGAGAATCAGCAAAAGAGACGCCCGTTCTTATGTAGTTTGAGTTAAAGACTCTTTGATTCGCGGGGGTAAACCTCGGATTAAATGCATTATTGATTTTTCTTGACTTACCTTCGTATTTAATTCTCTCTGGACACCTCGTGTAACTGGCGACATGGTCCCCTCCGCAGTTCGCACATAATACCGGAACTTGTTTGTCTATATTCCTGGGGCAGTTGCCCGGTTCGTGCTGATTTGATGAACATTTCACGCACGTGTATTTCATGTTGCAGCTGGATGCTGCATGGCCGAACGCCTGGCATTTCCTGCACTGTGAAACAGTTGGTTTCTTTTTTGGCTCCCAGCTTATTTTGTGGTTGCAGCAACCCTGTACCAATTTTATGTCTGCCGTTTTGGTTGTTGGTACGAAGTTCACCGTAAAACAAGTTAGTTTGATTCGTTTTTCTTCACCGCTTTCTTCCGTTGTTGTTCTGGTCATCGGGTAGACGCTTAGTATGTCTAGGCCTTTTGTTTGTAGGTCCTCTTTTATTAATTCTGCTTCGGTGCCTTGATAGATTCCCCGAAGGATCATTACTTTGGGTTTCTGATTTTTCCTCGTATACGTGTAGAATTCAAGGTTTTTACTCTTCATTTCCTCTACCAGTTGTTTGTGTTGGGTGGTGTTACTGGCGTAAACTGTAACATTTGTCTGTTCCCCGTTGTTTGTTGTGTACCTTAGCATTGCTCCTGCATGCTTGGCAATGATTGCTTTTAATATTTCAATTTTGTTTGCCTCCAGTTTTCTAAGTATTATTGGAGGAGCTTTTTCGCTTTTGCTCTTTTGTTGAGTTGTAGCTGTAGCGTCTGGCACGACATCAATCGGCACTTTGTTAAATTTTCCACCTATCTTTGCAGGTATTTTGAGAGTTGTTTCCATCTCTTCTCTCGTGGAATTTTCTTTGAGCGGAACTTTTAGCGGACTCCATGACTCTCCGTCGTTATTTGATATCACGATGTTTTCGTTTATATCCATCTCGTCTTCTGTCTCTGTGGAGTAGTCGCTCAGAGCACTCATAAATTTTTTGACGTGCCTTTGTACGTCTGCATTTGTTTCTCTTTGCCTTTTTGTGCTTTGGCTTTCGTATTCGTTTAATTCTAAGCTATTTGTCGGGCCGTTTTCAGCTTGCGGCTCGCTTGTTTTGATAGAGTTTCCATCCTCCGCCAGCAAAGGGACTTTGTTTGCCGCCGTTAATAGGTTTTTGAGGTTTGCTAGCTCGGCTAATATTTTGTTGTTAGCTTTGTTGATCATCGAATTTACGAAGCTTATCGCTTTTTGGTCTAGTGGCTGCGCTTTGCTGGCCTTGGCTGGTTTAGGCATTTTTGTGCCACGCATCCCACCGGGCGCTTGCGCACACAATTACCCTGTTTTTGGTTGTTTATTCTTTTTCTTTTTTCTCGACCCTTCTCTGTCGCTAGTTTCCCGTTTTATTATTTTGATTTTCTTCTCAAACCGCCCCGGGAGCTTCGGGTTTAGTTTTATAACGTTCTTATAACGTTTTTTGCTTTGAATGTTTTTCTCCAGAAATACACAATTAGGTTTAACTGTTAATGAATTACATGCAAGAAGGGAAATTATTAAGTTAAATTTATTCTAAAACTTCCTCTGCGACCAAATAAAAATTATTAAAACATATTATGGGTCATAAATGACACCAAACGCGACTCGTGATAACGATAAATGGAAAAAATTGAGTTAGTTAGGTTAAGAAATACACAATTGGTTATCACTGTTAATGAATTACATGCAGGAAGGGAAATTATTAAGTGAAATTTATTCTAAAACTTCCTCTGCGACCAAATAAAAATTATTAAAATCTATTATGGGTCATAAATGACACCAAACGCGACTCGTGATAATGGTAAATGGGTAAAATACTGTTAGATGGGTTCAGAAATACACAATTGGGTTTAATGTTAATGAATTACATGCAAGAAGGGAAATTATTAAGTGAAATTTATTCTAAAACTTCTTCTGCGACCAAATAAAAATTATTTAAACCTATTATGGGTCATAAATGGCACCAAACGCGACTCGTGATAATGGTAAATGGGTAAAATAATGTTAGTTTGGTTCAGCAATACAAAATTGGGTTTCACTGTTAATGAATTACATGCAAGAAGGGAAATTATTAAGTGAAATTTATTCTAAAACTTCCTCTGCGACCAAATATAAATTATTTAAACCTATTATGGGTCATAAATGGCACCAAACGCGGCTCGTGATAATGGTAAATGGGTAAAATACTGTAATTTGGGTTCAGCAATACACAATTGGGATAACGATAAATGGAAAAAATTGCGTTAGTTAGGTTAAAAAATTCACAATTGGTTATCACTATTAATGAAATACATGCAGGAAGGGAAATTATTAAGTGAAATTTATTCTAAAACTTACTCTGCGACCAAATAAAAATTATTAAAATCTATTATGGGTCATAAATGACACCAAACGCGACTCGTGATAATGGTAAATGGGTAAAATACTGTTAGTTGGGTTCAGAAATACAAAATTGGGTTTCACTGTTAATGAATTACATGCAAGAAGGGAAATTATTACGTGAAATTAATTCTAAAACTTACTCTGCGACCAAATAAAAATTATTAAAATCTATTATGGGTCATAAATGACACCAAACGCGACTCGTGATAATGGTAAATGGGTAAAATACTGTTAGTTGGGTTCAGAAATACACAATTGGGTTTAATATTAATGAATTACATGCAAGAAGGGAAATTATTAAGTTAAATATATTCTAAAACTTCCTCTGCGACCAAATAAAAATTTTTAAAACATAATTGGTCATAAATGACACCAAACGCGACTCGTGATAACGATAAATGGAAAAAATTGAGTTAGTTAGGTTAAGAAATACACAATTGGTTATCACTGTTAATGAATTACATGCAGGAAGGGAAATTATTAAGTGAAATTTATTCTAAAACTTCCTCTGCGACCAAATAAAAATTATTAAAACATATTATGGGTCATAAATGACACCAAACGCGACTCGTGATAACGATAAATGGAAAAAATTGCGTTAGTTAGGTTAAGAAATTCACAATTGGTTATCACTGTTAATGAATTACATGCAGGAAGGGAAATGATTAAGTGAAATTTATTCTAAAACTTCCTCTGCGACCAAATAAAAATTATTAAAATCTATTATGGGTCATAAATGGCACCAAACGCGACTCGTGATAATGGTAAATGGGTAAAATACTGTTAGTTGGGTTCAGAAATACACAATTGGGTTCAATGTTAATGAATTACATGCAAGAAGGGGAATTATTAAGTGAAATTTATTCTAAAACTTCTTCTGCGACCAAATAAAAATTATTTAAACCTATTATGGGTCATAAATGGCACCAAACGCGACTCGTGATAAGGGTAAATGGGTAAAATAATGATAGTTTGGTTCAGAAATACAAAATTGGGTTTCACTGTTAATGAATTACATGCAAGAAGGGAAATTATTACGTGAAATTTATTCTAAAACTTACTCTGCGACCAAATAAAAATTATTAAAATCTATTATGGGTCATAAATGACACCAAACGCGACTCGTGATAATGGTAAATGGGTAAAATACTGTTAGTTGGGTTTAGAAATACACAATTGGGTTTAATGTTAATGAATTACATGCAAGAAGGGAAATTATTAAGTGAAATTTATTCTAAAACTTCCTCTGCGACCAAATAAAAATTATTTAAACCTATTATGGGTCATAAATGGCACCAAACGCGACTCGTGATAATGGTAAATGGGTAAAATAATGTTAGTTTGGTTCAGAAATACACAATTGGGTTTCACTGTTAATGAATTACATGCAAGAAGAGAAATTATTACGTGAAATTAATTCTAAAACTTCCTCTGCGACCAAATATAAATTATATAAACCTATTATGGGTCATAAATAGCACCAAACGCGGCTCGTGATAATGGTAAATGGGTAAAATACTGTTATTTGGGTTCAGCAATACACAATTGGGATAACGATAAATGGAAAAAATTGCGTTAGTTAGGTTAAGAAATTCACAATTGGTTATCACTATTAATGAATTACATGCAGGAAGGGAAATTATTAAGTGAAATTTATTCTAAAACTTACTCTGCGACCAAATAAAAATTATTAAAATCTATTATGGGTCATAAATGACACCAAACGCGACTCGTGATAATGGTAAATGGGTAAAATACTGTTAGTTGGGTTCAGAAATACACAATTGGGTTTAATGTTAATGAATTACATGCAAGAAGGGAAATTATTAAGTGAAATTTATTCTAAAACTTCTTCTGCGACCAAATAAAAATTATTTAAACCTATTATGGGTCATAAATGGCACCAAACGCGACTCGTGATAATGGTAAATGGGTATAATAATGTTAGTTGGGTTCAGAAATACACAATTGGGTTTCACTGTTAATGAATTACATGCAAGAAGGGAAATTATTAAGTGAAATTTATTCTAAAACTTCTTCTGCGACCAAATAAAAATTATTTAAACCTATTATGGGTCATAAATGGCACCAAACGCGACTCGTGATAATGGTAAATGGGTAAAATACTGTTAGTTGGGTTCAGAAATACACAATTGGGTTTTATGTTAATGAATTACATGCAAGAAGGGAAATTATTAAGTGAAATTTATTCTAAAACTTCTTCTGCGACCAAATAAAAATTATTTAAACCTATTATGGGTCATAAATGGCACCAAACGCGACTCGTGATAATGGTAAATGGGTAAAATAATGTTAGTTGGGTTCAGAAATACACAATTGGGTTTCACTGTTAATGAATTACATGCAAGAAGGGAAATTATTACGTGAAATTAATTCTAAAACTTCCTCTGCGACCAAATATAAATTATATAAACCTATTATGGGTCATAAATAGCACCAAACGCGGCTCGTGATAATGGTAAATGGGTAAAATACTGTTATTTGGGTTCAGCAATACACAATTGGGATAACGATAAATGGAAAAAATTGCGTTAGTTAGGTTAAGAAATTCACAATTGGTTATCACTATTAATGAATTACATGCAGGAAGGGAAATTATTAAGTGAAATTTATTCTAAAACTTACTCTGCGACCAAATAAAAATTATTAAAATCTATTATGGGTCATAAATGACAACAAACGCGACTCGTGATAATGGTAAATGGGTAAAATACTGTTAGTTGGGTTCAGAAATACACAATTGTGTATAATGTTAATGAATTACATGCAAGAAGGGAAATTATTAAGTCAAATTTATTCTAAAACTTCTTCTGCGACCAAATAAAAATTATTTAAACCTATTATGGGTCATAAATGGCACCAAACGCGACTCGTGATAATGGTAAATGGGTAAAATACTGTTAGTTGGGTTCAGAAATACACAATTGGGTTTCACTGTTAATGAATTACATGCAAGAAGGGAAATTATTACGTGAAATTTATTCTAAAACTTCCTCTGCGACCAAATAAAAATTATTAAAACATAATGGGTCATAAATGACACCAAACGCGACTCGTGATAACGATAAATGGAAAAAATTGAGTTAGTTAGATTAAGAAATACACAATTGGTTATCACTGTTAATGAATTACATGCAGGAAGGGAAATTATTACGTGAAATTTATTCTAAAACTTCCTCTGCGACCAAATAAAAATTATTAAAACCTATTATGGGTCATAAATGGCACCAAACGCAACTCGTAATAATGATTAATCCGAATGATATCGTTAGTTAAGCTAACAAATTCATAATTGGTTATCACTGTTAATGAATTACATGCAGGAAGGGAAATTATTACGTGAAATTTATTCTAAAACTTCCTCTGCGACCAAATAAAAATTATTTAAACCTATTATGGGTCGTAAATGGCACCAAACGCGACTCGTGATTATGATAAATGCGAAAAATATCGCTAGTTAAGCTAACAAATTCACAATTGGTTATTGCTGTTAATGAATTACATGCAGGAAGGAAAATTATTAAGTCAAATTTATTCTGAAACTTACTCTGCGACCAAATAAAAATTATTAAAATCTATTATGGGTCGTAAATGGCACCAAACGCGACTCGTGATAATGGTAAATGGGTAAAATACTGCTAGTTGGGTCCAGAAATACACAATTAGGTTTTACTGTTAATGAATTACATGCAAGAAGGGAAATTATTAAGTTAAATTTATTCTAAAACTTCCTCTGCGACCAAATAAAAATTATTAAAACCGATTACGGGTTATAAATGGCACTGAACGCGATTCGTGATAATGATTAATCCGAAAAATATCGTTAGTTAAGCTAACAAATTCACAATTGGTTATCACTGTTAAAGAATTACATGCAGGAAGGGAAATTATTACGTGAAATTTATTCTAAAACTTCCTCTGCGACCAAATAAAAATTATTTAAACCTATTATGGGTCGTAAATGGCACCAAACGCGACTCGTGATTATGATAAATGCGAAAAATATCGCTAGTTAAGCTAACAAATTCACAATTGGTTATTGCTGTTAATGAATTACATGCAGGAAGGGAAATTATTAAGTCAAATTTATTCTGAAACTTCTTCTGCGACCAAATAAAAATTATTAAAACATATTATGGGTCATAAATGACACCAAACGCGACTCGTGATAACGATAAATGGAAAAAATTGAGTTAGTTAGGTTAAGAAATACACAATTGGTTATCACTGTTAATGAATTACATGCAGGAAGGGAAATTATTAAGTGAAATTTATTCTAAAACTTCCTCTGCGACCAAATAAAAATTATTAAAACCTATTACGGGTTATAAATGGCACTGAACGCGATTCGTGATAATGATTAATCCGAAAAATATCGTTAGTTAAGCTAACAAATTCACAATTGGTTATCACTGTTAAAGAATTACATGCAGGAAGGGAAATTATTACGTGAAATTTATTCTAAAACTTCCTCTGCGACCAAATAAAAATTATTTAAACCTATTATGGGTCATAAATGTCACCGAACGTGACCCGAAATAGTTGTACCTGTTACATTACTGGTCAGAGTTAAACACCTGGGATCTCATTAAGATACTTGCTTGTAGAACATACTGAACATTACTCCTAATATCAACAACAGTATTCAAGAGTCGAAGATAATTAAATTCGGAAAAAATCACACACACACATACCTTGCAATTGCATAAACGGACCCATAATGCATACCTACAAAAATTTCCCATGGTACAAACTTATGTCTGTTGAAATTCTCACACAAGAAGTCATGCGGTGCCATTTCCATAAAAAAATATCAAGCAAACGAGTAGTTACCATAAATTATAGATCGGAAATTGACAATTAATACTGTTTAACATGTGGTGGACCAGTTATATTTTAAAAAGGTCACACACATAGTATTAAAACTGTACATATGGAGCAGAGAAATCGGAACTAATTTTTTATTTACGTCCAGAGAGTACGATAATGTTTGCGTAATAAAACAAAAAAGGAAAACTGCGAACATAACATGATTAAGAAGTGACCGTAAAAAAATTCTTATTGGCATGGTACGTTTGTATAAATGAAAGAGTATAATATAACGAACATATTTTATTGGCTCAAGTAATTTTCCTATTCTTCATATTGTTTGCAAAGTATTTTTTTTTTTACTTAATTTGATTTACCACCAACCTTGAAACAATTTCCAAATAAATTCATAAATTCATACTCACTGCGAAAGGAGAACAACAGCACAAGAACCAAGCGAACTAAATACAAAAACAAAACAAAAAATCTTACAATCAACAATTTATAATGCACAAGTATACATATAAGATAAAGATTAAGAAGAAGGAAAATCGTTATATTTCATGTGTGTTCTTGAATCTTATTTTTTCTTCTTATAATTTATTTTTAATTCAAATATAATAAATTTTTTATCTTTCATAAAAGAATCAATCTTTATATATACAAAATGGAAATGTAGCTTTGTAATAAAATAATAAAGATTTCCGTATATTTATACAAGAAAACAATAGGCCAAAAGATTTTTCTTCTTTTGTTTTTTTATTTTTTTATTTTAGTTCTTCACATATCTGCCTGCCATTTAGAATTCTGTTTTTGGAATTATATACATACATATTTTCCGAATACATTGCGCCGTACATAGAGGATACCTGTTCATATTTTTTGTTTTCTGATTGTTCTGTCTGCGTTCAGATCGCTTATATTGGTACAAACAAAAAAAAACAAACAAAAACCGATAAACACATTTATTAATAATAATAAAATATTTGTTGGTTTTCGTATATTATAGGTGGTCCAATCGATATAGTAAATTTTAAAGAAGGAGGCCGCGGACAAAATGCGAAAATTTAGACCACTTTATATAGATGAATCTTATAAATCAGATATTAGTCGGTTTTTAAAAGCAACGAACTTATTCGATTTACAAATCAACTTTATCATTGGCGGTTTGCCAATTATTCCTTAGAATAGGGAATTCAAAAATAAAAAATTCAAAATAAAACGACATTAAGAATTAGATTTCGAATAAGCCAGTTGAGATCTAAATAGGTTTTAAATGTGTTATCTAATTTATTTTAAAAATACGAACCACCAACAGAAAAATTAAGAGTATTACCTAAAACTTCTGACAGTTACTGGTGCGTCTTTACCCATATATCGTTCGCTATATATCGATCTGGATCCAGAATAACAACTAACTATTTTAATTTACTTCATGTATTAATGAAAATATTATACCTATCACTATCATCTTCAATAATCATAACTAGAAGACATATTCATCAAAGAATTGCTTGAAATTTCAACATACGGTTTAACGCAAACGTCATCAATTGTCATTTCGTTTGAAAAATTACGTGCTTATGTTAACTCACCTCTGGTTAACCCAATCTAACCTCCAAAATAATTTCCGGCTCAATTTCCAACTCAATCTCAAAATCAACCAAAACGCAAGAACTAAATCAACCCTTAATAAACTCTCAACTTAATCTCCAATTTAATCCCTAATTAACTTTCAACTATACACTCGAGTCAATCCCTAACTGAAGCTCAAATCTAATCTACTAAAAGTTTCAAACATAAAACCGTTAATATATCAGAATAGAACAATTAAACAACTCGAACAATCGAAGAAATCATCACGATCCGAAAACTCCATACATAGATGAACTCAATTCAACCCTTTAATAAATCCAACTACAAACTACAGTCCTCACTTACAATCCCAACTCAATCAAAACTGAACACTAAACTCATCCAAAAATTCAATGCCCAAGTCAATCCCCAAATCAACACCTCAATCTAATTTTCAATTAAACCAACAAATAGTTCCCATTAGAACCCATTACTCAACCCCAAGAAAAGCTAACTCAACTCCAGACTGAACGGTCAACGCAATTCCGAAATCAACTCCATTCGAGAAATTCCCTCACATGTGAACTCGGCTCAAATCAACTTAATTAACCAAATCTTACCTACAACTAAACGCTGAACTCGACCCCAAAAACTTATTCCCAACGATACTCCTCACTCAACCTTCAAATCAGTCCCCAACTCAACACTCAACTTAACACCAAACTCAAGGATCAACTCAATCTTTAAATCAATAGGGCTCGAAAACAGTATGTATTACGTCATAAATGACTTAATCTAACCTACAATTTAAAAACCAACTTAATCCTAAACCAACATCAGCTCAACACCAACTTAATCTCAACGAAACTCCCAACTCGACTCCAAACTAGGTCCAAACTCAGTACCCAACACACTCCCCTAAACCACCGTAATCTTAAAAATGCATGCATACATGAACTCAAGCTAGCTTTCAACTCGGACTCAACCCTATTATTATTATTATTGTTGTAGGGCCATATAGGCGTTTAGCCACCTCGCACTGCGACCTAAAAAACGTTTATGCTTCCAAGCCCTGCTAATACTGCCGGCCGGTACGTGATACATACTATCTGGGCTCGTTCCTCTCCCTCATAGATGTTTACTGTAGGAAGAATTTCTCGCGGAAGAAAGTCGCCTGTAGGTCACCCAGCTTTACTACAGGAAGACTAAAAAAAACTTGAGGGTGCCTGGTTTCCAGAGACTGATTAACCTCTCAGCCATTCATCCTTCGGAATAAGTTGCTGCACCTTAGATTAGGGTTTTTTGTCAAGGTGTTTTCCTTTAGCGCCGTACATTAGCCTGTGCCAAAAGGCCACATTATTCCTAGTGGTGTCAGTTACCAGTGGTTTACACGAGGAGGCAGCACGTACACTTGCGAATTGTGATCAGGTTACCCATTACACAATTGTACCCATCACGCAGCTAATAAATGACCAGAATAGCTCACATGATGCGCGCCCTACGGGAGAGCTACGGAGCTTAATCTACTCAACTTTGCCCCCCCCCTCTCTAATAGGCTCCTAACTACCCACTCCAACTCAAGTTCTTCTTAATCCCAAATTCAACTATCAACTCAATCCCAAAATCAATGCGGTCCGAAAACTTGTAACCATTGAACTGCCGTTCCTCAGTTCAATGTCTACAAATTTTGGTTCTAACCGCTTATGTCACCCCGTGCGGCATTTACCTGAGCTCAGAGCTAGTAAAGGTAATCTTAGTCGTGCGGGGTTGCGGTAACATGGACAGAACTCTTAATTATACCGCTTGTAAAACTTGAAATTGTGGACCAAAACATTTAACTTTTGGCCAGAGGGGATTTTCAAAGGAAAACATATTTTTAAACCCATAGACAGAAAATTTGTGTGACCATAGCCAAAAGATGACGAGCTTAGTTCCGAGCCATTACTTAAATAGTTAGTTTAAAACCAAAAAAAAAAACTATAGGGTGTTTAGTAAGTAAATATTAAATTGGTGGCGAGTTGCCAGCAGAAAGGGTGACGGGGCGTTTCTCTAATGAGATAGCTGATCATCTACATCACCAATTGCGCCACTGGTGTTAGTAGGATGTTGTTTATGTTGATAGGTAAGGTGCAGAGGACATGCCACAGGTGGCGGTTCTCAATCGGTAATGTAATACAGGATCACTCGGACTATTTCTCCATAAAATGCGTTTGTAATCAATATCTTTACGGTTGACTAGTATCTGTCTGTACATATTCTCGATGCCAGCAGAAAATATCACCTTGAAAGTCCGAAATCTAAGTAAAATGCTAGTGAGTGGTTGATATAACGTAGGACCGACTAGCAGCGTGACATTCAATAAAACTGCATTTGATGATTTAAATAACGCACCGAAAAGAACTCGCAATTTGGTGGATTTGGATTTAAAGGATTTTATTGAGTGATATTTACATTTGATTTACTATGATTAATTATTGTAATTCCTCTTTGGAGTTTTTTGTTAGAAGGAGTGATTTTATTTACATAGGCTTCAGTAACCTTAATACTAAAAGCAATCTTATTGCTATTGTTTGTTGTGTTACGGGTAAAGCCCCTTCTTTTTTTTTTTTTTTTTTTTTCAAACTTACAATCTAACTTAATACTAATATAAAGGTAAAAAATATTTACTAGTTAAGCTAGCATTCACCGTGTGAAGACCTCCACCTCCCACCTGACAGGCCTGTTTGGGTCTCCAACACAATGGACAACATTTTTGCATGCTATGTTGGAAACCCCCACAGACCCGCAAGCCAAGACAAAAGTCCTCCCACCGTGGATGCTTCCCAATTTTGTGCTGAATGCTAGCATTTGTTTGCAAAATAAATTTAATAATTCTCAATTCATTAATGATGGGCAATTTCACTTGAAATTTCGCTTTGGTTTGTCCGGCGGTTGGATATTCTCCTTTCCGAAAGACCGGCAGAGAACTCATCGACGTACAGCAGTCCGGCTGAGTCGTGTAGTTTTCTTATGCTACTCTGTTTAAAGTCAGGAGGGCGTGGCCAGCTGTTGAAGACGAACCTCAATGCTTTGTTTTGTATTTTTTGCAGGGTTACCTTTTGTATTTTGTTTGTCAGGTCGTACCAGGACGGAGCAGCTTATGTTACTATAGGCCGGATATACATTTTATAGACTAATAATTTGTTTTGTTCGTCTAGGCCGCTATTTTGATTTAGGATGGGGTACAGCGTCTTGAATGCTACAAAGCACTGTGGAGGATTCCTAGATATTTTACAGTGTTAGTGACGTTGATTTTTTTGTCATTTACTATTACTTCTCCTGCTGGTTTCCATCTGGGTTTTTGTGGCGTTGATTTTAATTTTTCACCTTTCATAATACTCAGTAAGAGTGTTCAGGTAGTTCTGAATTCTGTTCGTGCATTGGAATCCGCTGCGATTTGTGCAGAACACCGTCGTATCATCCGCAAAGATCTGCAGCTTGGTCCTCTCAGAGCTGGGTTTTGGGATGTCGTGGATATAAAATATGTATAACAGTGGCCCAAGCACGGAGCCTTGTGGAACACCTGCGGCCGCCCTTCTGGTTGATGATTTGTAATAGTTATCTAACTCAACGAAGAATCGCCTATTTTCTAGGTAAGACTTTACAACTGTTATCAGTGCCGGTTAGACTCGCCCCACAATCAGCTTGTGTACCAGTCCGTCGTGCCCGACAGAGTCAAAGACCTTTTGCATGTCAACAAATACGGCAGCAACTGTTTTGTGGAGTCTTTTCGCCGATTTTATTTGGTTAATTAGCCTCATCAGGGCGTCCGTTGTTGACCTATTGTGAACGAAGCCAAACTGTTCCTCCGGTATCAAGTGCTGGATGGCATCTAATAACCTGCGTGCAACGATCCTTTCAGCAATTTTGCTGAGTCCACTTAGCAAACTAATTAGCCTTGTATCTTCTGGGCTGCATGACTTGCCGCTTTTTGGGATTGCAATCACATTCGCCGTTTTCCAGCTTTCCGGGAAGTATCCAAATTTTAAAATTGCGTTTATGATTAGCACCATCTGTCTAAATCCTGCTAGAGGCAAATTTTTTATGGCCATGTTGGTAACACCGTCGATCCCAGAGGACTTTCTATTTTGTATTCGCTCAGTCAGATTTCTCACCTCTTCATAGTCGGTGCTTATATCGGCGACATCGTATAGGAGACTTTGTTGTTTTGAGAAGTCTTCCACTGACTCCACGACCGGGTCGGGTTTATCGTCTTCGCCATTATTTTCGCTGGTGCGTGTAGTGCCTTGCAAAACAGCTTCGTAGTGGTCTGCAATTTTGTTGGATATTACGGCTGGGTCAATTGTCTGTACTCCCTCTTCCTCCAGGACAATTTTTCCTCCGCTGTTTGGCTTAATTCGTCTTATGTAGCTGTATAAGTTTGTTTTGTCGGGCCTAATATCGCTCAGTTTCTTGCGAAATACTGTCTGGACGTGTTGTTGTATGTTTTCATGAATATTTTTGGTGGTCCGGTTTATGAGGATGAAACTAAAAAGTACTGGGATCTTGCGGTGCATGTTTCGATAGTAATTTCGTATCTTGATCATTTTCAAGATTTTTGGCGGAAGCTGTCTGGGGTTTGTAGCAGGATAAATGTTGGGCACATATTCTCCTTCAGCCGTCTTGAATAGCTGCGCAAGCATATTGACTCGGGATTCAATCTCCGTGGTGGACTCAATTTGTTTGTTGTCATACACCTCCAACTTGTAGTGCATGTAGTGCCTAAATCCTTCCCAGTCTGCTTTACCGTAGTGCTTCACGGTGGCTGACATTTTGATAAACGTTATAATTTTCCTTTAGTTTGATTTTGACTGGCAGGTGGTCCGAACAGAATTCATTTATTGTCCAAATATTTTCGATGCTTAGAGTTTTTGCAACTGCAAGGTCGATGACCGATTTCTCCCGAGTGCTGGAGCTTGGGAAGTAGATCTGTGCTTCGTTTTCCGTGCAAAAGCTGTTTAGCTGTTTGCCATTTGAGTTTTCTTTTGTGGGGTCCCAATAATGGTGTTTTGCGTTGAAGTCTCCGCATAGAAAAACTCTGTTCTGGTGGTTAAGCAGTTTACTCAGGTCCGCTTTGGTTATTTTCCAGAAGTAAATTGCGAAGATTGTGAATGCATCTGCGCCTTCTCCGATAGTCAGCGATGTGGCTGTGTAGTTTTCGTCCACAAAGGCTTTTGGGCTTGAGTGGCTTATGTCCTCTCGCACAAGTATGGCCGTGCCTCCCGATCTGCCTGCTTTTGGGTTAGTTCTGTACATTTTGTAATTTTTAATGTAAAATTTGTGCGATGATGCCATTTGTCTCTCGTTGAGGCAGGCAATATGTGGCTGGTGTTTGTCGATCAAAACTTACTAGGCTGTTGCAATTTAAGCTAATAATCTTCATTTGAGGTACTGGCACACGAAGTTGAGGTACATATTCTTTTGTGTGTTAATATCGCGTACCTGTTTTAGCCGCCGCATGAACTCCGTTATACTTTCTGTTAGTGAGGTAAAATCTACTCAAAACAGCTGCTGTGACTTTGAGAAAAACTCTCCCAGAGGACTACTTGTTTCGTGGGAGTGACTACCTTCTATTGGTCCTGGTACATTTTGACCACCCGTACTGTTATCGTAATTTTGGAAATTTGTATGATTGGTCGAAATATTGGTCGAAATATTGTCCCCGCGAGTTTTAGATTTTAGTGAGTCGGCAAAAGAAATACCCGGTCTTACGAAATTAGAGTCGCGGGTCCCATCGATTTTTTTGAATTTTAGAATTTATTAATTTTATCTTGCTTACCTATGTATCTCAGCCTCTGTGGACATTCTGTAAAGCTGGCTACGTGGCTCCCTCCGCAGTTGTGGCATTTTACTGGGATATTTTGATCCGTGTTTCTTGGACATTGCCCTGGTTCATGGTTGCTGGCACATTTGACACAGTTGTACCTCATGTAGCAGCTTGAGGTAGCATGCCGAACCCTTGGAATCTTCGGCATTGTGTTACTGGAGCCTTCCTCTTGGTCTCCCAACTTATTTTATATTCGCAACATCCATGTATTTGCTTAATATCCATGATTTTAGTATTTGGCTCGAATGTAACCATGAAACTTGGTAGCTCAACTTGGACATCTTCGCCCTTTTGATTTTTAACTGTTTTGACCATGGGGTACACCTCCACTGGTTTTGGCCCTTTGTTTTCTAGATCCTTTTTGATTTCTTCGATGGGTGTATCTTGGAAGATTCCCCTCAAGATCATGACTTTTCGTCGCTGGCTCCTGTGAGCGTACGTAAAAAAAGCGTGTTGCACTTTTTTCAGTTCTTCTACTATTTGTTCGTGTTGGTTTAGGTTTCTTGCATGAATTGTGACACCGTTTGCGGTTATCTTCAATAGTGCGCCTTCAAACTGATTCAGGATTAGCCTTAACTCTCCAATTTTGTTTGTTTAGTACTCCTTCAGTACAATAGGTGGTGGTTTTGGTTGGTGGTCCTTTGTTTTGTTGACATGACTGTTGACTGTCTCGGCTGGGGCATCCACTCTTAGAGAGTTGAAGCGGCCCCCAATTGTTTGTTTGTGTGCTGGCTTCTTATGTTTCCCTAGTTGTTTACTCGGATCTCATTTATTTTTGTCGTCTGGTTGGACGCTAATTCGATCCCATCGTCTTCGTCTTCTTCATATTAATAGTCCCCATCAAGCATTTTTCTTACGGTTTCACTAATTTCTCTGTTTTCGTCTATTTCGTTCTCCTCATCTGTATATGATTTTTCGAATTTTTGCTGTGAGTGTCCATTTCTAGGGCATCTTCATTTTGCCTTTTATTTTTGGCACTGTTTGTTTGGCTGTCAGCTGATGATGAGTCTTGCCCTTTTATCAGCTCATTTACTTTGGTGAATATCCCATTGGCATGCTTTTTCAATAGTTTTTTTTTTTTTTTTGTGACTCTATCTCTGCAATCTTTTCTGGGGCTCTAGGCACTCCCAACTCTTTCGCATTTCCCTTTTAACGTCCTACCTTACGCCGTTTCCAGCCAACTCGAGGACGTACGGCTATAGACCCGCTTTCGTTTAAACCACCTGCACATTGCATTGCTTCATGCCAGCCTATAGTACTGATATGAAAGGTGGTTCGGCCCATAGATTCCGCACTCTCAACAGGGGGTCATAGATGTGTTCATCGTCATCACCGATCGTAATCAGATGATGAAAAATCCCTTTTGCATCCCACCCCTATAGGGATTCGAACCCGGTACCTCCCGATCCAACCGCCGTAGCTTTAACCACTGCGCCGTTTGGTCTTTTTTTCAATAGTTTGTTGATCAAATTTGTGATATGGCTTAGGGCCTTGTCGTCCAGTAAGGATACCGATGGTTTCCTAGGCATGGTGCTAGGGATGCGCATGTGCGCTAGGATTTTTAAGGGAACCCTCCCTGAAGTTACTATAGGTTCTTTGCTATCCTGTTCTCAAGCGTTTGGTTTTCTTTTCTGTTTTGTAGTGTTTGTTCTTTCTTCGCTGACACTTTTTCCGCGGCTTTCTGATTTAATTGTATTTTGTTTCTAATGTTTTTGGTTTTTATTTTTTATTATTATCATGGGAGTCCTTGATCCTTATTGGTCGGGTGTAGCTATAGGAGGCATGAAATTTCGCTTTCCAGGCTAGCTCTGGTTGGTTCCGCAATTTGGTGGTGGTGCTTGAGGATTTAAAGACGCATTCTAGTGAGTCAGCTCTCTTACCCAGAAATTCATAAAATCTGGTAAGTATTGAAAATTCTATGTAAGCCGATTCTCACATCCACAGCTGCTTTGAGTCTTCATCAAGTTTTTTAAATAATTATATATTATCCAAAATTGAGTCAACTTCGGCACCCAGCGCCCTTAGACTTCTTTTCACTTAATCGGTAGTGTCTAACAGCTTCCTATAATGTTTATTGTTACATTTAATTATTTCCGATCATAGCGTTTATCGCACTAAGTGAAGGTCTCGCTTGTAATATGTAGTTAGCCTGCGTGATTGCGAAATGCCGAATTAATACACTTGCATCGCCCTTTAATACTCCCTTCAGGTATTGTAACTTCTGCGTCGGTGTTAACGACTGGTTGTCGTGTACTTTTGCCTTGAAGAAGTCATGGAATGATTGCCATTCTCAATCCAATATATTCCGCAAGCAATTAAAAACATACAATAGAGATAATTTACTAGTTGTAATAATATTTATTAAATAACTAAATAAAACTATTAGAACTTAGGATGAATAAAAGTAAAAAAAAACTTCAAATGATTTAATCTCTCTATTATAAACTAATCTTGAAACATGTATAATTATATATCACATTTTAATCACTTGCACTTTTGATTTTCTTATAGCCAACGTGTATCTCATGTATTAAATCATCACGTGTCACCAATTATGTTTTCTTTTTTAGTTATATTTAGTCTTAAAGTTTTTTTTCCTTTTTATTGCTAAAAGCCACTTTGTATTCGTAATCGCGTATTTATAAGAAGACAACACAAAAAACAACAAAAAATTGCTGTACCTATACCGTTTGTATTTTTTGCTGCGCTTGCTTGCTTACTACATACTGCTTGTTTGTGAACATTTTAAGTTCTTCTACTGTGCTGTGCCTTTCTTTGCTTGCCATTATAAATTATAAACATTTAATTTTATTAATACACTTTTTGTTGTTGCTGTTGTGTGCTGTTATCTAGTTAGACGATCTTGTTTTGACTTATATGTGTA
Organism: Tipula helvola; assembly: GCA_963556165.1. NCBI lineage: Eukaryota > Metazoa > Arthropoda > Insecta > Diptera > Tipulidae > Tipula > Tipula helvola. The sequence goes on from OY744481.1 coordinate 310,892,017, forward strand.
GTTTTTATATTTGGTCGTTTTAGACGGCTATAACTAATTCATATACGTAAGTTACACGTAAGGAGTTGTATAAAATCTGTATGTACATACATAAAAAAAAAATCTGGATTTGGGAATTGATTTGTGCGGGAAGTTTTCCTTCTTAGTTAGAACAAAAAAAAAATTCTTTGAATTGCATATTAAACCAGGCTATATATACAAAGTTGTTTAAATATTCATTTTGATTTAAATCAAAAAAAAAAAATTCCCCCATCTTGATTAGTCCAATTAATTCTAATTAAAATCTTTAAAACATAATGTAAAACAACTTTATGTACTCCAGATGCGTTGTGTTTAATAAATAAATGAGGGAAGTTTATTTAAATAAATTGGAATTATTTATAAAATGTGTTATAATAATGTATGTGTACTAAATGTGATAACGCTGGCATAATTTTTATTTAATTAATTTAAATTTGTTCGTTTTGTACATAGAGATTCATTCTAAGTATGGAGAGTTCGTAATTTTGATAAGATGTATTTTCCTGTATCAAGTTTTCCACTCAGTAATTCATATTATGTCGCTTTAACTATAAAAACCAATTAATAGTTTCAATGAATGGACAGGCCGACAAACAAAATAAAATTATGGTAACATAATTTGACAGTCCTTAAACTTAGGTCCATGTGGTTATTTTACAGCCTTTTTTGGTTCGAATATGCAAATATCCCGTAATTTGAAAAACCATAGCGCGTCCTGAATGTCTTATCATTCGGCAGCTGCCGAATTTCTTCGGTGATTCTAATATTTATGGTTAAATTCAATGTCTTTCCGGGCGAACATTTTATTGAAATATTGTTGTTAGAACAAACGGCCATACCCTTAGCAAAGTAATCACTGTAAATCGTTAGGCTTCAAGGTTGACAATTCTCTGAAGAAAAGATTAATATTTGAACTATAAATATCCGGAATATAGAACCGTTCAATGTAAGTCAAATGTTTCGATCTAATGCCAATCCAACCAATTTAAATAAACCAATTTTTATTTGTAATTCATCTTAAAACGAATTTTAATACATTTTCAATTTTTCAATTTAAAACCAATATGGTTTTATGGTGGCTATGTAAATTGACTACATTCAGTGTTGGGCCACGAAATCTACCCCGTGTAGATTAGTTCATTATCTACGCGATGACAATGGATGTAGAATATTTTTTATTATCTACTCATATTTCATACAAGATATTTTACACTACTATTGTCTACACCATTCGATTTTATGAAATTATGCCATAACCTAAATTGTTTATACCCAAAAAATGCTGATTTCTATTTTAAATTTTGAGTTTTTTTCAAATTTGGTATTGGTTCGTTAAAATGGAAATTATAATTACAGTTTTAACACTGGAGGTAAACATTGAGCACTAGCTACTTATGTTAAATTTTACTCCACTAAAAATAACACATTGGTCGATTAACTTTCGCATCATTTTCTAGCTTGAACACTGTCATTACCGCGGTGGATTTGGTCAACACGTCAACATAAAATAATTAACACAAACATTTTTTTGAGCACAATTTATTTTTGTTATCTTATATATTTTTTTTCTCTGTTGATGCATGTGTCCTTCTCTAGATTATCTCATTTACCTGAAAGAAAAGAGTAATGTTAATCTTATAATATTGTAAACTATATTAATTTGCATACTTAGCTTCGTTTTGATTTGATATGTAATTCAATTTTTGACATAAGGTTTTTTGTTGATATTTTGGACCATGATATAACTATATAACTATACTATATGATGAACTATACTATAGTTAGGCGCCTTTATAGAAGCAAAAAAAAATTTCCCAGTGCAGAATCATCTTCTGTTTTAAAACCAGTACATTCGACACCATGAAATTATAGAGAAAATACATGACATGTTATTCAAACAGCATTTAGAAAGAGAGGCAATTAATTCCAGAAACGAAAAGACGTTAGTGATTTCGACGATCTGAGACGATACAATGAATAAAATGAGAACACCGGATGATTGTGAAAATGCGTACTAGCATTGATACCTCTATCAATAGGCGTTGAGACCTGTAATTGTCATACCAACGGCCATTTGGATCGGTCGAATATTCCTACACGTTCCGTGGAAAATTTAATTTTTTTGAAAATCAACTGAACTATAGCCTACAAAATCAGATTAACAAAAATCGAAAATCTGCAAATGTGCTCCGATTTCGATGATTGATACCTCTATCAATAGGCGTTGAGACCTGTAATTGTCATACAAATGACCATTTGGATCGGTCGAATATTTCAACACGATCCATGGAAAATTCAATTTTTTTGAAAATCAACTGAACTATAGCCCACAAATTCAGAGCCAGAAAAATCGAAAATCTGCAATTGTGGTCCGATTTCGTTGATTGATACCTCTATCAATAGTCGTTGAGATATGTAATCGCCATGCCAACGGTCATTTGGATCGCTCGCACATTTCTACATATTTCGCAGAAAATTCAATTTTATTGAAAATCAACTGAACTATCGCCCACAAATTCAGAACCACAAAATTCGAAAATCTGCAAATGTGCTCCGATTTCGATGATTGATACCTCTATCAATAGGCGTTGAGACCTGTAATTGTCATACAAACGGCCATTTGGATCGGTCGAATATTTCAACACGTTCCATGGAAAATTGAATTTTTTTGAAAATCAACTGAACTATAGCCCACAAATTCAGAGCCACAAAATTCGAAAATCTGCAATTGTGCTCCGATTTCGTTGATTGATACCTCTATCAATAGGCATTGAGACTTGTAATAGTCATGCCGATGGTTATTTGGATCACTCACACATTTCTACACATTTCGCAGAAAATTTAATTTTATTGAAAATCAACTGAACTATAGCCCACAAAATCAGAGCCACAAAAATCGAAAATCTGCATATGTCCTTCGATTTCGATGATTGATACCTCTATCAATAGGCGTTGAGACCTGTAATTGTCATACAAACGGCCATTTGGATCGGTCGAATATTTCTACAGGTTCCGTGGAAAATTCAACTTTTTGAAAATCAACTGAACTATAGCCCACAAATTCAGAACCACAAAATTCGAAAATCTGCAAATGTGCTCCGATTTCGATGATTGATACCTCTATCAATAGCGTTGAGACCTGTAATTGTCATACAAACAGCCATTTGGATCGGTCGAATATTCCTACACGTTCCGTGGAAAATTCAATTTTTTTGAAAATCAACTGAACTATAGCCCACAAATTCAGAACCACAAAATTCGAAAATCTGCAAAGTGATCCGATTTCGATGATTGATACCTCTATCAATAGGCGTTGAGACCTGTAATTGTCATACAAACGGCCATTTGGATCGGTCGAATATTTCTACAGGTTCCGTGGAAAATTCAATTTTTTTGAAAATCAACTGAACTATAGCCCACAAATTCAGAACCACAAAATTCGAAAATCTACAAAGTGATCCGATTTCGATGATTGATACCTCTATCAATAGGCGTTGAGACCTGTAATTGTCATACAAACGGCCATTTGGATCGGTTGAATATTCCTACATGTTTCGTGGAAAATTCAACTTTTTGAAAATCAACTGAACTATAGCCCACAAATTCAGAACCACAAAATTCGAAAATCTGCAAAGTGATCCGATTTCGATGATTGATACCTCTATCAATAGGCGTTGAGACCTGTAATTGTCATACAAACGGCCATTTGGATCGGTCGAATATTTCAACACGTTCCATGGAAAATTGAATTTTTTTGAAAATCAACTGAACTATAGCCCACAAATTCAGAGCCACAAAATTCGAAAATCTGCAATTGTGCTCCGATTTCGTTGATTGATACCTCTATCAATAGGCATTGAGACTTGTAATAGTCATGCCGACGGTTATTTGGATCACTCACACATTTCTACACATTTCGCAGAAAATTTAATTTTATTGAAAATCAACTGAACTATGCAACGGGTACTTCAAATAGAAATTAAACTAAAATCACCAAAAAAACCAAAAACCAACTTATTTACGTTATAATACTTATGAACAAATTTTATTTATTAATTTTTAATACAAAAAAAAAATTTTTTAAATATAAAGTCTAGATTTAAATTCTTCTTAAAAAAAATTACATTCAAAAACAAATTTTTTTGGAAAAACCAAATAACCGACGAAATTTAACTGATGATGGGATTTTTCCGCCTCCAGTAACACAAGTCCACTCTGAAGAATAAATAAAAAAATGATATGTTTATTAGAAATTATAAAAACAAATTGTTGTTTCTTTAAATAAATAAACTTGATTTGAAACCTGCTCGTTTTAAAGGGAAAATGTAAATTTTGTTGGGCGCCATCTTCCAAAAGAAGAACCCGTCACACCTTACTTGACTGGCCTACTCACAGTGCATTCAAGACTTAGGGTGGGTCGATCGAGCAAATAGCAAATCAAAACAAAATAAACAACAACAAAAAAAAAATCTTTAAATTTACAAAACAAATCTCATAGAAGATTTTGTTAAACTTAAAACCAATAAACAAAAAAAATTATTATCAAAAAAAAAACCCTCTTTACCGTACTCTTTTATAATAGTTGAAAAAAAAATTAATTATCATCAAAGTTATGATTCAAGGAAAAGGAATCGCTTACCCGAAATCCAATGACCTTGTCTTACAATTTTTAATTTTTTCAGCAATTCATTCATTCGTGCAACTTCAACATGTGGTAAGTATACGGTTGATTTTAGCTGCCTTGGGATGATTTTCCAAACTGTGTATTTCACGCTTTTACTGCTAACGTCCTTTAGATGCACTGAATCTGCAGCATGCGGTCCAATGTTAAAAATGCAACCTTCGTGAACAACACAGTAATTTATAACACGCGGCCGTAAGATGTATAATTTGCTGTAACTTTAGAAATTTCACACACAGTGTAGTTTACTTAACAATTAAAAATTTATATGTATAAACCGTCTTTACACAACAAAAAAAAATAATAATTTTGGTACCAAAAATTAACACACTATAAGACTATTCAATTTATAATGTCAAAAAAAAAATATCTTTAAGCACCAAAAAAAAATATTTAGAATTTGTTTGCTACACCACCAAATTCTTTATTATATCACTCAAAGTTTATCGGTATCAAATAATCAATAAAATTCAAATTAAATTTATACTCAGCTGATTCCCAAACCATGATATTTTTTTTTGTTCGTCAACAAAAATATGCATGGCCGTAATTTCTGTTGATTCACCTGATGTGTCTTGTTCGGCTGCTCCAATCCAAAAAAACAACTTTTCCAAAAATCATTATTAAATATCCAAAGTTTCATCAACTTCTCGTTCTCTCATCTCTTCGTTGGTTCTTAACCCCTCCATGATAATTCAATCCAAAATAAATAAATCATCCATTCCAATTACTGGTACAATCCAAAAATGCTTTAACGATCTCGTGCGATACATGGATGTAGGAAATAGGGGAAATGATAAATAATATTCTTCCAAAGCCAAACAAAGTACATGGAAGTTAAAGAGGGAGGAGAAAGAGAGATTGCAAAACCCAATAAATTGCAAAATCAGTAGATATGGAAAAAAAAATCATTATATACTTATTGATAAAATTAAATTAAATCAGGGTATTGCACCCACCGACCAAACGTCAAACTCAAATTCAAAAAAAAAATCAAAACGCTACATTGCATCTTTTCTTTTAGAAAGAAATTTAATCAAATTATTAATCAAATTTGATTAAATTTCTTTTAAAACTTAAAAAAAAACTTAAACATATTAAATCAAGAAAAAAAATTAATTTAAAACAACCTAAAATTAAACAAAAAAAAAATCTTACCCAAATTTTGTGTTGTACTGGAAACGGAAATCCCATCTACTAAACTACTTGACTATAAATTAAACCAGAACAAAATCTATCCAATATAAATAGTAAAATAAAACTCAAAATCTCTTTCCCGAACTTGTTCAAATTAAATCGGTTCAGCGTAGTGGACAACTAGTCACTGACCATAAGGTGAATCCACCTGTATTAACTGGCACTATTACTCGGCCAAAAAAAACTAACCTTAATCTGCTGTAAGGTCCAATCATCAAATTCGATTATTAACAAACAAAAATAATAATAATAAAATGCACAAAATGTTAACCCTTGATAGCGTATGGAAAATGTCCTGAGCAAAATCAAGAGAAAATCAAATTGCCAAAAAAAAATATTTACGTGATAATCAAATTTGGAAAAAAAAGACTGAAAATAGTAATGCTTAAGCCCACAAAAAAAACGACCATCCCATGATAGCGTATGGAAACAAATGTCCTGAGCAAGATCATGAGATATCTACAAAATTGTGCGACCCAAACAAGACTGTAAAAAAAACATTTGGTCTTAATAACCAATACAAAAAAAAATAACTCCAACCCTTACGGCTGACTATAAACTATATACACGTACTCAACTTCATTGAGTACTAAACATAATAATTTGAACAAATTCAACAAGAAACCCTGAACAAAAAATGTAAGAAAATAAAAAATTAATTGTAATTTTTTTTTTTTTTTCCGAACTAACAAAATCAAAAATTAATTAATTAATAAAAATTAAACCCGAAAAAAAAATTAATTTCCTCTATAATTTATAACCCATGTTAAAGCTTTGGGTGATATTCATTTTTTTTTTTTTTTTTTTTTTTGCTACTTACTATAAGTAAACTAATTGTGATATGTGGATCGAACCCACTATCCATAGCAGCAAAACCAAAACAATTAAACTAAAACTAAACTACGACTTAATGAATTTTGGATGATATACATTTTTCTGCAACTTTTAAAATTTAATTGCAATCGTGATAAGGGAATTTCCCCATCCATAGCTCAAATAAATTTTAATTGACTAAACTATTAATCTACATACTAGAAAAAAAATAAAGAACTTAAATAAAAAAATTCATATACTATACCACAATGAAATGCTTTATGAGTTCCAAATGACGGCATCGGCTTTAAAATCCTTCGTATGAAAAACGCCTAGATCTTTCCCGTTAAAATCTTGCAATAGATACGTGTGTGATCCAGTTTTCTGCTTAATTTTACATTTAATCCATTTTGGTGCCAATTTGGCACTAAAATTTTTTGACGCATTGGATAACTGAAAATTTCTTTTCCAAACCACATCTCCAATATTATGATTTCGCACGGAAGCCCTCAGGTTGTAATTATGAGCATATTTATCGTAAGCTTTTTGTAAATTTGATTTCACCAACTTATTAATTTTCTCAAACTCATCTTTTATAAACTTGATTCGTTTTTTTATAGAGTCTTCGACATTATTGGGTACGTTAGTCTGATCTTCTAAATTTGCATCGTATCCAAAATGATGTATTTCACGAGCAAAATTCAGAAAGTAAGGGGTGTATCCAGTCGACTCATGAACAGCAGTTCGAATGGCACAACCTATTTTATGAATATGCTGATCCCATTCTCTATGATCGTCATTGATATATGATCGGATTGCAGCTAAAACAACTCGATTTACCCGCTCGGCTGGATGGTTTTGAGGATGGTAGTTGGCATTTCGATAATGAGACACTCCATTTTCCTTCAAGAAAGTTTTAAATTTTTCTGCAGTGAACTGAGGTCCATTATCCGAAATTAAGGTACGTGGAGTTCCAAAAATTAGAAATACATTTTGTTCCAAAATTCGAATGGTGGACTTGGTGTCAGAATTACGAAGCGGAAACAAAAGTACAAACTTCGTAAACACGTCAATTATTACGAGCACAAATATGTTGCCGGATTTGGATCTGGGTAAAGGTCCTAAATAGTCTACAGCAATAGTTGACCACGGTGTAGTAACAAATTTCGGTGCCCCCATCGGTGACTTCATTAATGGACCATCTTTAGATGCTTTGCAAATTTCACAATTTCGTATGTATTCCTTCACTGTACTGTCATGTTTCTTCCGTTCAGCCTCGGGCACGGAACTTAAACTCTTAAACTTCCGTTCACATTCGGCGTATTCTGTGTCAACCGGATCAATCACTGTTCTTGGAGGGTTTACATTACCCTTCGCTTCATCTCTTAACCGTTGTCTCAGAGAACGCTGATTACTAACTACTGATTGCTTGTCAATTATATTGCGTATACGTATTTCATACGAAAGCTCACCGTCACTCAGATATGCAGCATTCATTGTAACAAATAATAAATCTAATTAAATAAAAGATAAAATAATTATGTAAATAGGTAAATTTAGTAATAAAAAAATATTTAAGAAAATTTAGTTTCGTATCAAGATACTGAAAACAAAAATATTAACTAGAAAAAAAATAAATTTAATTAAATTAAAATCAAAAATATATATAAAAAAAATTCTAGAAAAAAAATTAGCAAATGTACGCCATTTAAAGGGCCCCACGTTGGGCGCCAAAATTATGCAACGGGTACTTCAAATAGAAATTAAACTAAAATCACCAAAAAAACCAAAAACCAACTTATTTACGTTATAATACTTATGAACAAATTTTATTTATTAATTTTTAATACAAAAAAAAAATTTTTTAAATATAAAGTCTAGATTTAAATTCTTCTTAAAAAAAATTACATTCAAAAACAAATTTTTTTGGAAAAACCAAATAACCGACGAAATTTAACTGATGATGGGATTTTTCCGCCTCCAGTAACACAAGTCCACTCTGAAGAATAAATAAAAAAATGATATGTTTATTAGAAATTATAAAAACAAATTGTTGTTTCTTTAAATAAATAAACTTGATTTGAAACCTGCTCGTTTTAAAGGGAAAATGTAAATTTTGTTGGGCGCCATCTTCCAAAAGAAGAACCCGTCACACCTTACTTGACTGGCCTACTCACAGTGCATTCAAGACTTAGGGTGGGTCGATCGAGCAAATAGCAAATCAAAACAAAATAAACAACAACAAAAAAAAAATCTTTAAATTTACAAAACAAATCTCATAGAAGATTTTGTTAAACTTAAAACCAATAAACAAAAAAAATTATTATCAAAAAAAAAACCCTCTTTACCGTACTCTTTTATAATAGTTGAAAAAAAAATTAATTATCATCAAAGTTATGATTCAAGGAAAAGGAATCGCTTACCCGAAATCCAATGACCTTGTCTTACAATTTTTAATTTTTTCAGCAATTCATTCATTCGTGCAACTTCAACATGTGGTAAGTATACGGTTGATTTTAGCTGCCTTGGGATGATTTTCCAAACTGTGTATTTCACGCTTTTACTGCTAACGTCCTTTAGATGCACTGAATCTGCAGCATGCGGTCCAATGTTAAAAATGCAACCTTCGTGAACAACACAGTAATTTATAACACGCGGCCGTAAGATGTATAATTTGCTGTAACTTTAGAAATTTCACACACAGTGTAGTTTACTTAACAATTAAAAATTTATATGTATAAACCGTCTTTACACAACAAAAAAAAATAATAATTTTGGTACCAAAAATTAACACACTATAAGACTATTCAATTTATAATGTCAAAAAAAAAATATCTTTAAGCACCAAAAAAAAATATTTAGAATTTGTTTGCTACACCACCAAATTCTTTATTATATCACTCAAAGTTTATCGGTATCAAATAATCAATAAAATTCAAATTAAATTTATACTCAGCTGATTCCCAAACCATGATATTTTTTTTTGTTCGTCAACAAAAATATGCATGGCCGTAATTTCTGTTGATTCACCTGATGTGTCTTGTTCGGCTGCTCCAATCCAAAAAAACAACTTTTCCAAAAATCATTATTAAATATCCAAAGTTTCATCAACTTCTCGTTCTCTCATCTCTTCGTTGGTTCTTAACCCCTCCATGATAATTCAATCCAAAATAAATAAATCATCCATTCCAATTACTGGTACAATCCAAAAATGCTTTAACGATCTCGTGCGATACATGGATGTAGGAAATAGGGGAAATGATAAATAATATTCTTCCAAAGCCAAACAAAGTACATGGAAGTTAAAGAGGGAGGAGAAAGAGAGATTGCAAAACCCAATAAATTGCAAAATCAGTAGATATGGAAAAAAAAATCATTATATACTTATTGATAAAATTAAATTAAATCAGGGTATTGCACCCACCGACCAAACGTCAAACTCAAATTCAAAAAAAAAATCAAAACGCTACAACTATAGCCCACAAAATCAGAGCCACAAAAATCGAAAATCTGCAAATGTGCTCCGATTTCGATTATTGATATCTCTATCAATAGGCGTTGAGACCTGTAATTGTCACACAAACGGCCATTTGGATCGGTCGAATATTTCTACACGTTTCGTGGAAAATTCAATTTTTTTGAAAATCAACTGAACTATAGCCCACAAATTCAGAACCACAAAATTCGAAAATCTGCAATTGTGCTCCGATTTCGTTGATTGATACCTCTATCAATAGGCATTGAGACTTGTACTCGTCATGTCAACGGTTTTTTGGATCACTCATACATTTCTACACATTTCGCAGAAAATTCAATTTTATTGAAAATCAACTGAACTATAGCCCACAAATTCAGACCCACAAAAATCGAAAATCTGCATATGTCCTCCGATTTCGATGATTGATACCTCTATCAATAGGCGTTGAGACCTGTAATTATCATACAAACAGTCATTTGGATCGGTCGAATATTCCTACACGTTTCGTGGAAAATTCAATTTTTTTGAAAATCAACTGAACTATAGCCCACAAATTCAGAACCACAAAATTCGAAAATCTGCAAATGTGCTCCGATTTCGATGATTGATACCTCTATCAATAGGCGTTGAGACCTGTAATTGTCATACAAACGGCCATTTGGATCGGTCGAATATTTCTACACGTCTCTTGGAAAATTCAATTTTTTTGAAAATCAACTGAACTATAGCCCACAAATTCAGAACCACAAAATTCGAAAATCTGCAAAGTGCTCCGATTTCGATGTTTGATACCTCCATCAATAAGCGTTGAGACCTGTAATTGTCATACAAACAGTCATTTGGATCGGTCGAATATTTCGACAGGTTTCTTGGAAAATTAAATTTTTTTGAAAATCAACTGAACTATAGCCCACAAATTCAGAACCACAAAATTCGAAAATCTGCAAATGTGCTCCGATTTCGATGTTTGATACCTCTATCAATAAGCGTTAAGACCTGTAATTGTCATACAAACGGCCATTTGGATCGGTCGAATATTTCTACAGGTTTCTTGGAAAATTCAATTTTTTTGAAAATCAACTGAACTATAGCCCACAAATTCAGAACCACAAAATTCGAAAATCTGCAAAGTGCTCCGATTTCGATGATTGATACCTCTATCAATAGGCGTTGAGACCTGTAATTGTCATACAAACGGCCATTTGGATCGGTCGAATATTTCTACAGGTTTCTTGGAAAATTCAATTTTTTTGAAAATCAACTGAACTATAGCCCACAAATTCAGAACCACAAAATTCGAAAATCTGCAAAGTGCTCCGACTTCGATGATTGATACCTCTATCAATAGGCGTTGAGACCTGTAATTGTCATACAAACGGCCATTTGGATCGGTCGAATATTTCTACAGGTTTCGTGGAAAATTCAATTTTTTTGAAAATCAACTGAACTATAGCCCACAAATTCAGAACCACAAAATTCGAAAATCTGCAAATGTGCTCCGATTTCGATGTTTGATACCTCTATCAATAAGCGTTGAGACCTGTAATTGTCATACAAACGGCCATTTGGATCGGTCGAATATTTCTACAGGTTTCTTGGAAAATTCAATTTTTTTGAAAATCAACTGGACTATAGCCCACAAATTCAGAACCACAAAATTCGAAAATCTGTAAATGTGCTCAAATTTCGATGATTGATACCTAAATCAATAGGCGTTGAGACCTGTAATTGTCATACAAACGGCCATTTGGATCGGTCGAATATTTCTACAGGTTTCTTGGAAAATTCAATTTTTTGAAAATCAACTGAACTATAGCCCACAAATTCAGAACCACAAAATTCGAAAATCTGCAAATGTGATCCGATTTCGATGATTGATACCTCTATCAATAGGCGTTGAGACCTGTAATTGTCATACAAATGACCAGTTGGATCGGTCGAATATTTCTACACGTTTCGTGGAAAATGAAATTTTTTTGAAAATCAACTGAACTATAGCCCACAAATTCAGAGCCACAAAATTCGAAAATCTGCAAATGTGCTCCGATTTCGATGATTGATACCTCTATCAATAGGCGTTGAGACCTGTAATTGTCATACAAACATGCTCCGTGGAAAATTCAATTTTTTTTGAAAATCAACTGATCAGGCCACAAATTCAGAACCACAAAATTCGAAAATCTGCAAAGTGCTCCGATTTCGATTATTGATACCTCTATCAATAGGCGTTGAGACCTGTAATTGTCATACAAAGAGTCATTTGGATCGGTCGAATATTTCTACACGTTTCGTGGAAAATTCAATTTTTTTGAAAATCAACTGAACTATAGCCCACAAATTCAGAGCCACAAAATTCGAAAATCTGCAAATGTGCTCCGATTTCGATGATTGATACCTCTATCAATAGGCGTTGAGACCTGTAATTGTCATACAAACATGCTCCGAGGAAAATTCAATTTTTTTGGAAAATCAACTGAACAGGCCACAAATTCAGAACCACAAAATTCGAAAATCTGCAAATGTGCTCCGATTTCGATTATTGATACCTCTATCAATAGGCGTTGAGACCTGTAATTGTCATACAAATGACCAGTTGGATCGGTCGAATATTCCTACACGTTCCGTGGAAAATTCAATTTTTTTGAAAATCAACTGAACTATAGCCCACAAATTCAGAACCACAAAATTCGAAAATCTGCAAAGTGCTCCGATTTCGATGATTGATACCTCTATCAATAGGCGTTGAGACCTGTAATTGTCATACAAATGACCATTTGGATCGGTCGAATATTTCTACACGTTTCGTGGAAAATTCAATTTTTTTGAAAATCAACTGAACTATAGCCCACAAATTCAGAGCCACAAAATTCGAAAATCTGCAAATGTGCTCCGATTTCGATGATTGATACCTCTATCAATAGGCGTTGAGACCTGTAATTGTCATACAAACATGTTCCGTAGAAAATTCAATTTTTTTGAAAATCAACTGAACTATAGCCCACAAATTCAGAGCCACAAAATTCGAAAATCTGCAAATGTGCTCCGATTTCGATGATTGATACCTCTATCAATAGGCGTTGAGACCTGTAATTGTCATACAAAGATGTTCCGTGGAAAATCCAATTTTTTTTGAAAATCAACTGAACAGGCCACAAATTCAGAACCACAAAATTCGAAAATCTGCAAAGTGCTCCGATTTCGATTATTGATACCTCTATCAATAGGCGTTGAGACCTGTAATTGTCATACAAATGACCAGTTGGATCGGTCGAATATTTCTACACGTTTCGTGGAAAATTCAATTTTTTTGAAAATCAACTGAACTGTAGCCCACAAATTCAGAGCCACAAAATTCGAAAATCTGCAAATGTGCTCCGATTTCGATGATTGATACCTCTATCAATAGGCGTTGAGACCTGTAATTGTCATACAAAGATGTTCCGTGGAAAATCCAATTTTTTTTGAAAATCAACTGAACAGGCCACAAATTCAGAACCACAAAATTCGAAAATCTGCAAAGTGCTCCGATTTCGATTATTGATACCTCTATCAATAGGCGTTGAGACCTGTAATTGTCATACAAAGAGTCATTTGGATCGGTCGAATATTTCTACACGTTTCGTGGAAAATTCAATTTTTTTGAAAATCAACTGAACTATAGCCCACAAATTCAGAGCCACAAAACTCGAAAATCTGCAAATGTGCTCCGATTTCGATTATTGATACCTCTATCAATAGGCGTTGAGACCTGTAATTGTCATACAAAGAGTCATTTGGATCGGTCGAATATTCCTACACGTTCCGTGGAAAATTCAATTTTTTTGAAAATCAACTGAACTATAGCCCACAAATTCAGAGCCACAAAATTCGAAAGTCTGCAAATGTGCTCCGATTTCGATTATTGATACCTCTATCAATAGGCGTTGAAACCTGTAATTGTCACACAAACGGCCATTTGGATCGGTCGAATATTTCTACACGTTTCGTGAAAAATTCAATTTTTTGAAAAGCAACTGAATTATAGCCCACAAATTCAGAGCCACAAAATTCGAAAATTTTTGACGACTAGTATGGTGTGCTCTAGCGGATAATAGTGAACTACGAGACTTCTAATAACAAAAATTTGCTATCTGAAGTTATATTGAAATAGTGTCTATTTAATTTTAATTGTTATTTATTAAAAGTGTGATGGTTGGAAAATCTAGTTAATCTATTATGTAGTTCAAAGCGTGTCTTTTGTATATTTGATTCAATTGGAACAGTCTTATCGTATTAAATGCTCGAAAACCGTGCTTAAAAATTGCCGATATTGCCGAAATGACAAATAACTTCTAATTAATATTCATCTCAAAGATCGTGAGGAATTAAAATACAACGAATTTAGCTTATGGGAAATTGTACTAAAGCTCTAGGGTTGCTGTGGCAACCAAAGGAAGATCTTTTCTTTAAACCGCCAAAGTTTAACCCACACTCCCTACCGAAAACGTAGCTAAGTTGTATGATTCCTTGGGGTTCATATCTCCAATTATAATTACAGGTAAAATAATAATACAAACAATTTGGGAAAAATAGCTTGACTGGGATGATGCCTGTACCCAATGAGCTTCAGGAATTTTGGACAAACTATCAAAATGTCATGAGTCACACAGAAACAAACGAAATAGTTCAAACAAAACTTCACGGATTTAGTGATGCGTCGGAAAAGCCGTTTGGAGCCTGTCTTTACGTCAAAACTATCGATTCAGCAAATAACGTGTCAGTAAGATTGCGTTGCAGTAAATCGCGAGTAGCTCCAACTAGATCGCGATAGCATTTTTTCAAATTACGTGAATTTAAAATCAAATACTGTCAATTTTTTTAATTAAATAATTCAGATCTAAAAAGTGTCTACGCTTAACAAAAACATTATGTTCGAAAAATTCGATAGTTTTTCTGCAATGTGCTAGTTCTGGATAATTTTTTCGAGTTCCCACATGGAACTCGACCTGTTAATTTATGGCAGGGATACCACTTATAAATTTTTAAATGTTGGACGTGGATGAATATTGGAGCAAACTATCATCACTCTGAACCGAATCTTTCATAAGAGTACACAACATACAAATTTTGGATAATGCATTCCCATTCCATAAATACCCTTGATTTGAAAGTTTTGCATTACTTTGTTTACTCCACACCACAGAGGCAGAGCGGCACTCTCAAAGTAATCCAAAATTCTATATTAGTCAAGCTATTCAATGCATCTTAAACACTTCCTTAAAAATCACTATATGTGCATACATAAAAATTCCGTTATTTATATAGACACACAACCAAATATAAATAATTAATACATAAAAATAATCAGCAATTATATTCCCAATTGCAATAATAATTACTGATCCGAAAAACCAGAAATTAACAAAAAACAAAAAAAAAATTACAAAACGAACGATTTTGTACTGGAATTTTGTACATTGAAAATGAAATTTTTTTTTGCTTCGCTGATAAACCGTTTAAAATGTACTGTATACATATTATGTACAAAGCCGATTTGCTTATAAATTCTTTTGTATATACATATATACATCAACCATATTAACTATACATATGTACTTAAATGAATAATGTGGTGAGAATTAAAGTCAGTTGCAATAAAACGAAATTCAATTAACTGTAACACCGTGTCTTGTGCCGTGTATGGCATATTTAATATAAAGTTTTTTATGGTTCGAATCGATCGGAGGAATTTTCACAGATATATTGTAATATGTATAAGCAAATGGCTGTTTTTTATTCGGAAATGGTTTTGATCTAAATGCAAAAAAAAATAAATTATCAATAATAGAAAATTAATTACAAAAACAAAAAAAGAATTAATTTCACTTAAATGGGATTTTTAATTGATTCTGCGCTCTTTGTTTGTTATCGTCTTAAGAGTTCTGTAGTACTCGTTTATATATAGAAAAGAATCATAAAATTAAATTTATAATTGGAAAATTTATAAACAATTTAAAAATTTAACCAAAATTGATCGTGATTTTGTAATCGTAATATAGTAATTAAGGTTATTTCCTGTATAAAATGAACATCGTGATTTCTCCTATATACTAAAAACAACTTTAAAATAATATTTTTTTTTTTTTTTGGGTATGAATATCTATTTACTTTTATAGATAAATAAAGATTGTCCATGGGAAAATAAAAGACTTTAAGATTTATTTATTTATTTTTTTTATTAAAGTTTTGTTATATAATTATTTTAAACTTTGTTGTTGGTAAGAAAATTTGCTTTCTTACATTACCGAATTATACGCAATATTTTGAAACACTTGAAAATATGGCAAAATTTGATGATACAAGCCTTGTATCGCACCAAAGGAGTGGGGCATTTAACTATATAGGTTGCTTTGAATTTATTATCGAAACGTACCATATTGATGATTTATAGGCAACTAGCAGAACCCGGCCCGCGTTGCTGGCCCTATCATATTACGTATTTATTTTGAGATCTTTGATTCTTTTTGGTATCCGTGCACAATTAAATAATGAATACATTTGTTTTTATGTTTACTTGATTATTTTATGAAAATGTTTCGGCTTTTTTATAAACAATATATTAATTCAAATAAATGTTGATCACTTGTCTGTTTTTTAGATTTTGTATTCTTTAGCTTTTTATAGACAAGTTTAAATAAAACTACGTTTATTTGTAGTTTTTAAATATAAAATTTTGCCTTTAATATTTCGACCTGTCCTAATTCACTTCTTATCATTAATTTTGATTTTAAAATAAGTAAATTTAACATTATAAAATACTTTTTAAAAAAACAATATTTGGATCTCAGATCTTGTCAAACCCTCAAAAGTGTTTAGAAGAAGTGAATTAGTTTTCCTTTGTTACGAAAACTGTAAGTCCTTTCCGAAGAAGACCGACAGGTCGAAATATTAAAGGCAAAATTTTATATTTAAAAACTACAAATAAACGTAGTTTCATTTTAGCTTGTCTATAAAAAGCTAAAGAATACAAAATATATTAATTGTAAATGACACTCACTGTATTTTCCATTTGGTAAATAGAAAAATACCAGAGGCCAATCACTTATAATATATCCAGCAATCAAAGTAGAAATATTATCCCCTCCCTCTTTTCTTCGCCATTGTACACTCATCCCATACAACAACCTTGCATTGTTGAAGTACCTTTGCCATTTTGGAAGTTTTGGAAATATTGCATGTTGGTGTTTTTTCAATGCTTTTTTTTTTTTTTTTTTTTTTTATTTATTTATATTACAACTGAGTCTTACACCCATTTAGTAATTTACATTGCATTATAAAGTATTTGATTAGTCGGCACAATCACAAGATTATCCCCCATTTCGTGTAACTCATCCCCTGGATTTTCGCCACAGCAAGTCTACTGACCTCCTGGTCGCGATAAGTCCAATGGTTTTATTCTTTGCAGTCTTCTGGTAGGTGTGGTAGTCAGCATACAGCGTATGTCCAGATTTTCATGCTGGTGCAGACGTTGTAGGTGTTTTGTTGCATGATGCTTAATTTCATCCACGACAAGCTCGATCTTTAGATCTCGATGGAGGTTGTCGTTTCGAATGTACCACGGTGCATTAACAATACATCGCAGGATTTTATTTTGAACTGTTTGTATGATTTTAATATTTGTCCTCTTGGCACAACCCCAGAGTTGGCTACCGTACGTCCATACAGGTTTAAGGATTTGTTTGTATAACAGCAGTTTGTTATGGATCGCTAGTTCAGATTGTCTCCCTAAGAGCCAATGCATCTTTCTAAATTTTATGTTTAGTTCTTCTCGCTTCTTTTTTATGTGTTCTTTCCATCTAAGTTTAGCATCTAAAGTCATGCCAAGATACTTAGCAGTGTTCGCATGCGGTACTACTATAGAGTTTATCATTATTGGTATATGATTAACTTTTAGATTGGTAAAGTTCACTTGGACTGATTTTGCTTCATTTAATTTAATTCGCCATTTCTCTGTCCATTTACATATCAGGTTAGTAGCCTTCTGAAGTTTACTAGTGGATTCATTGATGTTTTTTGCTGTTGCAAGTATTGCCGTGTCATCTGCAAAAGTCGCCATTGTTGCTTCTATAATTGGTATATCTCTAGTATATAGGAGATAAAGGATTGGTCCAAGAACACTCCCTTGTGGAACTCCTGCTGTTATTCGTTTTAGCTGGGAGTATTCATTCTCATACTTTACTCGGAAGTGCCTCTCTGATATGTAGGATTTTAGAATTTGAAAAAATTGCTCCGGAAGATCTCGATGAAGTTTGAATTCTAACCCCTGGTGCCATACTTTGTCAAATGCTTGCGCTACATCAAGGAATATAGTTGAACATATTTGTTTGCTTTCAAGTGATTTCTCGATTACATCAGTAATTCGATGTACTTGTTCTATAGTAGAATGTTTTTCCCTAAATCCAAACTGATGTGAGGGGATAAGATTCCTTTCTTCGATAATTGGTTTTAGTCTTTTAAAAAGAACCTTTTCAAATAGTTTCGATAATGTTGGTAGCAGAGAAATCGGCCTGTATGAAGCTTTATCGTTCGGAGGTTTGTTCGGCTTAAGTATCATAATTACTTCTGCAACTTTCCATTGTCTTGGTACATATCTTAGTCGAAATGCTGCATTAATTATATGCATTATAAGATCATATCCTGGAGCCTTATACGCATTCAGATTATTCTTGATTTCCCATTTTAGTTCTTTCAATGTTATTGGTGTAATTTTTATTTCATCCTGTTTATTTATCTGGGTAATATTTTCCTCTTCCGTTTGTTTTGGGTAAGGTTGGAATGTTTCTTCAAGATGATTTGCAAACAAATCAGCTTTTTGTTTAGCATTTCGAGCCCGATTGTCTTTATCTTTAATTGGAGGAACCTGAAGTTTGGGTCTTTTAAGATTCTTAGTTGCTTTCCATAATGAGTAATCAGTATCTTTTTACCCAGTTAGAGTGCTGAGGTATTTATTAACTGACTGATTTTTAATGTCTTTTATTAGATATTTTAATTTGTTACACAAGTGATTAAATTTTCCGGGTTTCGATGTTTTTGCCAATTCTTCCGTGCTTTTCTTTTGATTTTAGGTAGTTCCCTCACTTTCTCCGGATAGCTAGCATTGCGCTTCATTTCCTGACTGTTATTAGGAGTGCTTTCCCACGCAGCACTTTGGATATTATAGATGAGATTATCTAGTTCTTCTTCTAATTGGACTGATCCCTAAATTGGGTTCTGCAGATTAATTCTTTCTGTAACCGTGTTTGGAAGAGGTCGCAATTGGTTTTGAAGCTCGTTAATTTCGGGTTGTTCTGTTTCAAAATAATTGTTTGGCTAAGTATCATAATAACTGGTGAATGATCTGATGAGAAACTTTCACTGTTCTCTATATGGATATAATTATCTGAAATTCCTCTTGTAATAAAGAACTCTATAAGATCAGGAGTCTTACTGATATCCGAGGGCCAATAGGTTGGTGTACCGCCTGAGTGAAATTCACATTTTAGTTGTTTGCCTGCTGCGAAAAATTATTTTCCTTTAGTGGTCGTTAACCGTGATCCCCAATAGGTATTTTTTGCATTAAAGTCACCTCCAATTAAAAAGACACTTCCTAGTATTTTGAGAAGATTAGTATAATCTCCTTGTTTGAGATTGTATCTTGGGGGGCAGTAGATTGCTGAGATACTACAAGTTTTATTAATGTTCAATTGTATTTTGATTGTTGTGACTTGCATGGAAAGCTTCTCAATTTTAAGTTCTTCGTTATGCTGTATATGATCTTTTATCAGAATAGCTGATCCACCTCTAGCTTTGTTCTCTGGATGTAATGCATGATAGCAATAATATCCTTTTATTTTACAGAATGAAGTTTTGGTGAAATGTGTTTCTGATATAAGACATATATCTATATTATACATGTTTAAAACTATATCTAGTTCTTGAATGTGATGCAATAGCCCATTTGCATTCCAGGTTACAATTCGTAATGTTTTATTCATTTCTTTATTTTATAATTCGATTTTATATAATTTATATTTTGATACACTCGATCAAAGTTTCCTTCAATTTTTTTATTGAAACTAGTTTGTGATTTCATTTCTTCTAGCGCGTTCTGCAGGCTCATTTCCTGTGAAGAAAGTCTTTTGTTGAGGTTCTCTAGATTTCTCAGTATGTCCTGTAAAACAAGATCCACTTTGAGCTGTTTCTGCTCTGTTTGCTGAACTACTTGTGCATAAGTAACATTTTCATTTACTGGCTCTCTTTGTGCGTTAGGATTAGGAGTCAACCATTTTGGCTCCGTGGTTTTTTTTATAGATTGTACATTTCTTGATGCAACTGGTTTGCGTGATTTATCTCTCATTTTTTGTAGTTCTACTGCAACTTCACATCCTCTGTAATTTGCCGGATGCTGGCCATTACAGTTTATACACTTCGGTGTTGTATTTCGGGGAACTATGCAATCATTTCCTGCGTGTTTTCCTGCACATTTAACACATCTTGCTTCTCGATGGCAGTACTTCTGTGTATGATTATAATCTTGACAGTTTTTGCATTGTGGTATTAGTCGAGTGACCTTTCTCGGTGTTTCTATTTTAACTCTGAGGTTAAGGATAGCCCTAATATTATAGATACTTTCTATTTTTTCTTGGTTGTCGAAGGTTAGCATAAAAAGTGGGAGACCTCTTCTGTTGATTTCAACATTTCCCTCCCTGTTATCTCTTCTCTCTTTTCTAATGATGTTGACTGCATCAACTATTTTCAGGCCTTTGCTTTGCAGGTCCTTAATGATTTCATCTTTTGAGCAAGTTGGGTGTAGACCTCGTGCCATTACTTTAATTGATCGATCATTTTTATCCTCGTAGGTGTACCACTGGAGACCATCAGCATTTAATTTGTTAGCTATAGCTTTATTGTCGTCAGGCTCTGTTGTATTAATTTTCCATATATTATTATTGAGCGATATTACTTTGTAGTCATTTCGTACTACTTCTTTCATCAATTTCTGAATACTACCGTAATTTGATATTCCTAGAATATTGATCGGGGGTGGGACATGTTTCTTCTTTTCTGGCTCATGCACTTTAGGTGCAGTAATTGCATTGGTAGTTTTAGAGTGAGTTTGAATTGGTTCAACTTCTGGTGATGATTCAGCTTTCCTCTTAATTGGATTGGATTCTTTTCTTGGTTTCTTATTTGCTCTCCTGGCTCTCCGTAGTATCCAGCTTGTTTCTCTTTCAAGCTCATCTTCATCAGTGTGGTATTCTTCTTGTTCTCTGAGTACTTGAAATTGGTTGTTCATTAATACTGAGTTTCCTGCGTTGTTACTTCTATTTACTGTTTCCTTTAGCATAATGTTTTCTTTCTTTAGCACGACAACTTCATTGTTTAGCTGCGCGATTAACTTCTCCATTTGCTCAAATTTACTTATTAAATCCGCGTTGTTTATTGTATCAGTTTGTGCACTTTGCACGACTTCAGAAGTTTGATTGACTACTGATTGCTTCATAGGAGAGGTATTTTCCTTCTCATTGTTAGATTCACTGAACAGTGTGGTGCTCCCTGATGGTGGAGTTGACGGCGGTGTTCTCTGAAGTGCCGCACTTCTTCCACCAAAGGGCCATACATTTATTTTTTGTTCCGTGCTTCCAGTAGTACTAGGAAAAGGGTCAGCCTGGTTGCCTACCGACAATTTCCCTTGCAATGTCGTGTTGCTCCCTCCAGAATCCGTGGAGCAGCCCGGTAAACCGGGGCGGGATTTAGAATCTAAGTTCTGACCCACCTGGAGTACATTATTGTTTACACCCGACATTTCATCTTTTTGTTGACTATCTGCTATACTGTTTCTCTACTACGTAGGGATTGGATACCACAACCGTTCGATCTACAGCACATTGCCCAGGATGCGCCACGAGGAGGCTGTCAACAAGCACCCCGAAAGTGGAAATATGAATACTTGGTTGATCGGTAGGTCTATTTCACATTAAGATAGTGAATGAAATAAATCTAAATTGTATTATGTATAATGCAGGTGATGGTGTATACGCGCAACGACCATGGCTTATGACGCCAATACGGGAGCTAACAACCATACATCAATCTGCTTATAATTTTGCACGCCGAAAAGCTCGAAATTGCATCGAAAGATGCAATGGCCTTCTAAAAGGAAGGTTTAGAATATTGGGAAAGGACAGAATCCTACGGTATACGCCACAAAAAATTGGAACAATTATTAATGCTTGTGCGTTTCTCCACAACATAATGATAGCAGCTAATGTTCCTTTAACTGATTCCATCTTTGAAGTCGACGATGATGGCGATACCTTGGACGAGATACAACCAACCGATGCCAATATATCTTTTTTGGAGACAGGCGTCCAGACTCGCAATCGAATTATATCCGAATATTTTTTATAAATATAAATAAATAAAATTAAATTCATTTTATTTTCAAAATAAAAAATTATAAAAAAAATTATCACAATTCATGACTTTCATTTCAGTTCATTCGGTCTCTGCGGGTATACTTAAATTAATTTTTCTGTGCTACCAACTGCACCAACATTCTTTCAATTCCTTCCAAAGCTACGACCTTCCTCTTCTTCATTTCAATCTTTTCTAATTCTATTTTTTTTTGTAAACTCAAACTTTTCTTTTTCTAGGTTCAGTTTTTCTTTTTCAATGGCCATAATACCATTCAGTTTTGATTCATTTGGAATCAACGTCCTAGATTCCCTGGGCCGCTTTATTCGTCTCTTCGAAGTATTCGTTTCCTGTGCTGGTACTGTGGATATTTCGATTGTGAGTGTGGTCACTTCTATTATAGACGTATCTTCTAAATCATATGTAGTCCCAATTAAATCATTGTATGACATTGCCTGAAATAATTTGAACGTATAACATATTATATGAAACTGTAATCTTTGGTTACTTACCGGTATAGTTAACCCCCTTTCTTGGGATACACCATCCCCATCCACAATATCCAAAAGCATTATGCTGATGATCCATTTGTCCAAGTCATTTAACTTAAACCGATGAGCCATTATAAGGCCATTTCGGCCTGATTCTTCCAGTTTCCGTTTCTCATGCGCTGCCTTTCCTTTAGTAATGCGCCTACGATGTTATAAAACAATTAATAAAGATAAATAGTATATTGAAATATATTTGTATTTAAAACATACTTCAAATCTCGCCAATATTGCTTCCACTTCTAAGTGGTTTTACTGCAATCACCAATTGAATTCAGTTGGTTGCTGAGCTCTATCCATTTTTGCTGGTTCTGACTTGCCCCATGATCACCTTCAAATCTATAATAATTATTGCAAACTTATAAAACAACTCCTATTTAATATCACTAATACTAAATCTTACCTTTCATGAGCAAAATCTATATTTTCTTCCATAAAAGAAATTAAAATAGACTTTTGCTCTCGGCTTCCTCGTTTTCCTCTAGTTTTTTTGCTTCTAAAATTATGTTCAATAAATCAAATGGGATTTGTTTAATAATTAATTTTAATATTATTACAATACTTAGGTACTTAGATTCCATATTTATGGAATAATCTATTAATAATTATAAAAAAAATAGATTTATTTTTGTATAAATTGACTAAAGTAGGTTTATCACCGCACTTATCCACAGTAAAAGGCCTTGACTTTCACGTCGCTTGGACGTGTTTCTCAGCAAAATTAATTTCTGTAAATATTTTTTATTTTCTAAATTTTAATTTACCAGCTGCAAATGTTCAATCCACGAGATATTACCTTGTGTAAATAATATTCCAGCAAGTGTCACACAAATAATTTGGAGAAATTATTTTTACATTATTCGGGTTATGAAAGTTCATCCGATTTTGTAAATGTAAGTTTTGCAAAGCTTATATTATCTTCTGACAATTTTGGCGGTCTGCAGATCGGTGAAGGATCGAGTAAACCGATTCACAAAAAAAAAAACTGGTGTCTAGCAAAGATCTGTTTAAAGTTGCAAGATTGGCGATGATACTGCCTGGATGAGCTGCTGTTTCTCGACGTTTTTTGATACCCCGCATTATGAATGAGCTGATGCTCAAAATGAAGCGTACCGTAAGATTAAAAGGTAAATTAATAAGTGAAGAATAAATAAATAAATAAATAAATAAATAAAATTGTTGTGTTAAATTTTGACGTTTATTTAACATAATAGTTAACAGTTTACCATCACAAATAATTAAAGAATACGAAAAAACAAAAACGGCACGCAAACTTATCGTTTACTCGTTAACACATTAACATAATGCTTACGGAATCAGGGTACTGGTATGTTATGCTGAACAAAAGTATTTAATGCATCAGTGTTTCAGTTCTTTTCACGTTGTATTTCGCGGACAAAAATATGTCAGTAAATGCTCGATTTGGTGATGTCATTCATATAATTGACTCAACACTTTATTTACCATCCCTAAACAAATATCCTCTATGAGAATTAATTTGGTTATACATTTCCGCAGTGTAATGCAAATCAGAATTTGTATTTGTGTTGCGAGCTTGACGTAACATGTCTTCTGTCATCGCATCTTTATACTGTGTCCACAATGTTAAGGGATTTAGAGGAAAGCATGTTGAAAGTATTATTGAGAATAATGTTCGTATTTGATTGGTGGAAGCAGTAAGTGTTGCATCTGCTAATGAATTATCCCAATGTTCATCGTTCTCAAGTAAATCTAAACGTTGGCATGCTTCGCGATATGATTCGCTTAAGGGAGAACACCACTGTGACCTACCATTTTCAAGTGCTTAGTTTGGTTTTTTTTTTTGAGGAATGGGTTGGGTTTAGAGAAAAAAAACTTTTAGGCTATATTTGGCATATATTTAAGTAAACAAAAAAAAAAAATTATATAAAAAAAAATACAAAATGGCGGCGCTAGAGTAGCTTTAGTAGAAGTGATTTTGCCTAAAGTCGCTCCGCTGTACGCAGTAGAAGTGTCTTAAATTTGTTCCTGGAACAAAAAATTAAATATTTTCATGAAATATATTAGTTTTAGCATCGAAGTACATGAGGAAATTAAAAAATTCGAAAAAATAAAAAATTGAGACAAGTTTGAAGAAAAGTTTCATTTTTCGACTATAATTTTCGTATAAAAAGTTGTATATCTTTTTTAATTTTTAATGAATCAAAAAAAACTCATGTACTTCGATTTTAAATCTATTTAAGAAGCTACAGTTAAATTTTCAAGTCGATTGAACAAAAATTGATTGAGTTCTGCTGCGTGCAGATTTCCAAAACACGGTTTCGAGAAAAACGCGTTTAAAGTTTTTGGTATCAATAACTTCTCAATAAGAGCTCTCAGGAAAATGCTTGAAAACCTTCTAAAAAAAATTTTTTTTAGCTTTAAACGAATTTGTATCATATTTTTGAGGGTCTAAAGGATTTTTTAAAGGCAAAAAAGAAAAATCGATTTTTTGAAAATCTCACAGTGGTGTTCTCCCTTAATACATTATTTACGGTTCTCAAATGCTGAAGCGATGTTGGACCACGAACATTTATCAAAAGCAAACGCAAATAGTAGCATTTCGCATTATTTGGATGCCCTGTTTATATTCTGCCTAATGCATCGCTTGAAAAAATATTTAGATGTCCAAGTATTACTTGTCCCATTGTACGACATTCAAATTGTTTTCGGGAGGTGTTGCAAGTGTAGTAACGTGGAATAACTTCGGACAACAGCAATGTTTTAGCAAATTTATCTTTCCGACACAAAGAAAATAAAGCAGTTAATGTTGTCTCTGGTGGGTGTGCTGCTCGTTCGGTAACATTTTCTGTTGTAAAATATACTCAATGTTCTAGCAGAACCCGGCCCGCTAAGAAATAAAATCAATAAACAAATTCAAACAGAGAGCTCCTGCAATGAACTCAAGCGAAAATACTTCGAAGTATTACTAATGCTCCGTGGTACATTCGAAATAGTAATATACATGATGACCTCGGGATTAAAACCATTAAAGAAACAATTAAAGAATTCAGTTCTAAATATTATTCAAAACTAGAAGCGCATCCCAACGAATTGGCCAGGGATATATTAAAACAGCCACGATTTAGGCGACTCAAAAGAACAGATCCACTCGGACTGATGAACCTGTAAATTTATTAAATGTTGTTGTTATACATATGTATGTATGTATAAGTATAATCTAAATTAATTAAATTGTGAGCACCAACAATAAGTATTAACATTGGTTAAGACTTAAAATATGTAATAATTTTAGCTTAAGATTTGATTACTTCTTGTTAGTTTCTTATGTAGAAAGATTCAAGCATAAAGCCATTGGCAGCATACAAGGAAGCCTTGAACTGTGCGGACGTTTTTTTTTTTTGTTTTTTCGTGTGCCAAATAATTTTTAAAATAATAATATAATTAATTATATATCGCGTCGAATTGTGCTGGTTTCAGGAAAAATGCATTTGACTTGATTTGCAATTCTGATAACATTTTCTGGTTTTGTGACAAGTGCAAAGACATCTACAAGGTGCAAGTAAATAGTTTAAGTGAACTGGTTGGTACAATCAGAAATATAGACAATTACGTTAAAAAAATGGAAGAGCAAGCCCAAGCGCTTACTTCTGATCCAGTAGAACCAGTTACTCTACCAGTCACTACACATTGCATTGTGGTTGCTCCAGATCACATCATCGCTGATGATTTTCCAGACTCAAGCGCATCTGTTTTGCCTGGTGCCGCTAAGTCCGAAATTTTTGGTACCAATATAATTGGTGGAAATTCATGTGCTGAATCTTTCAAGCCTGTGTCTAATAACTCGTATGTGTCTGGGGCACATTTGCTGATGTGGTATCTTCGGCAGTTATTTCGAGTGTTGCGAGTACGTCTGCAAAAGCGAACAGTATTGATATATCGTGCGGTCCAAATGTTAATAAAAAATCGTTGCCATCATCACGAACTATCCGGAAGAACATACGAAATTTTAATATTCGTGGCACTAATACCTCACCTGATATTTATATTAAAACTCGATTCGATACTCTTACAACTGAGGATGATATTGTGGCTCTGGCTAGTAAATGCTTAGGTCCGAGTGTTTACAAGGCAGTTAAACTAATTCCTAAGGATAAAGATATCCATGAGTTAGAATATGTGTGCTTTAAATTGGGGATCAACGTTGAGCTTCATGATAAGGCTCTAAATTCGGATGCATGGCCTACCGGTGTATTTATTAGGCCCTTCCATAAGCAAAATTTTCGGACAGGAGCCTCAAATGTGAAATTCCGGATACCAGTTGCAGTAGTCAACTCTGCCGAAATTTAAATAACGCAGGGTCAAAGGGGATGCGTCGGCCCAAAAGTTTTGGACAAATTACTTTCACTTCGATGTACTATCACAACGCCTCTAGTATTCGGGGGAAAGCTAAGTCATTCTTGCTTGGCGTTCTTGACAACGATTACGATGTGATTATCATATCGGAAACATGGCTTACTAAAGTGTTTATTTCAGAGGAATATTTCCCACCCAACTACGTTGTCCACAGAAAAGATCGACATGATTTTTGTACCAGCCTTAAAGGTGGGCGGGTGTTGATTGCTGTTAAGAGTTCGATCCCAAACGAGCTCATTGCATGTCATCCAATTTATGATGTAATAGCTGTTCGGATTAATGTATCCGAGTCATCTATCCTCGTAGTGGCTGTATATGTTCCCTCTGGATTTACTCTGGAATATTATATGGGAATTGTTAATTTCATCAGTTCTGCGGTCATGCCATTGGTTCGTATTAAGGAACAACTAATGGTTATAGGAGACTTCAATCTTCCAGATATTGCTTGGTTTGATGTTGATGGAGTTTTCACATCCTCTTCTTCTGGCCAAAGGGAGTTGGCAGTTACTGATTATTTTGCTAGCTTAGCAATGATGCAGTTGAACCGGATAAGCAATAGTCCGGGAATATTTCTCGATTTGGTTTATTCAACTGATCTTATGTTTTCGGAGATATCACCTTGCGAAGATTTTACTGGATGTTCGAGCGTTTACCACACTCCAATTACCATATATATATTTTTAGAGAATTGCAACACTACGTGTACTTCTAGTAATTCTCTGCATTTCGATTTTAGGCTTGCGGACTACGATTCGTTAAACGAATTTCTTGTCGGTTCTAATTGGGACTTTCTCGAGCGGGATGAAAATTTGAACCATTCTATTTTGTTGTTCAACGGGCTGCTCAAGACTGGTATTGAAAGGTATGTTCCATCATAGACTAAAGTAATATTATAGAGACGTCTTAATACGAATAAAAAAAATGTCCCAAAATTGGTATACATACACAAAGGGCTGTAACACAAAACCTACACATTTTTTTCTCAGTCAGTTTATTTTATGATTGAACTATGCTTTTGCTTTTGGTATAGAAAGTACACGCAAGTCCATTTTTGTTTTCCATTTGGCTTTTTTTTGTTAATTCCACTAAAGATTACTACTTATTGGCACCCGCTATGATATGGATTGGCACCCGGTAATTGGATCTTTTTTTTATTCGTATTAAGACCTCTCTATAATATTACTTTAGTCTATGGTTCCATCAAATAAAAACGGACCTACATAGGTTTCGTGAGCCGTGGTATAACAAAGAACTACTACGTCTTGAAAAAAAACGGAATAAGTTCCATTCTTTGTATAAGTTACAGGGCGCTGAGTTTTATTCCAGATTCAACTTAGCTCGTAAAGAGTTCAAAACTTTAAATTGGTTCCTTTACAACAACTATCATACATTTTGCAAATAGAAGAGGATCTGACTTCCAACCCAAAAAAGTTCTGGAATTTCATAAATGGTAAAAAGAAGGTTGTTGGGTTTCCTACTCCAATGACCTTTCAGAACTCTTCCGCAAGTCAACCCTCTGATATCGCTAATCTATTTGCAAAATTTTTTGAGTTCGTCTATGAAGTATCTGGGGATTCTGGTACCAAGCTTATAAATAATCGCGATTGCTCTGATTTATATTTTTTACAGTTTACTGAAGCAGAAGTTTATGATAGCTTATCTCAACTTGATAGTAATAAGGGGGCAGGTCATGATGGTTTTCCACCTATCCTTATTAAGAATTGTGCTGATATCAGCAATTATCGCGGAATCGATATTCTTTCTGCCATACCAAAACTTTTCGAATCAATGGTACAGAAATTCTTATTTTTTCATGCAAAAATTTATCTTTCTCCTGCTCAACACGGTTTTTACACGGGTAGGTCTACGGTTACTAACCTAGTCAGTTTTTGTCAACATTTATTTAGTAGATTGGAACGTAGGCAACAAATGGATGCAGTTTACACCGATTTTTCGAAGGCTTTCGATAAAATTGATCATTCGATCCTTATCGATAAGCTGGATAAACTAAATTGTCAGTTTATCCCCATCAGGTGGTTGCATTCGTACCTGTCTGATCGCTACCAATTTGTTAAGATAAATGATTTTAGTTCTCGCTTATTTCGAGTTACCTCTGAAGTTCCTCAAGGTAGCCACATTGGTCCTCTTTTATTCTCATTATTTGTCAATGATGTTGTTGATTGTTTTAAATTCGCAAAATGTTTGCTTTACGCAGATGATATGAAGATATTTGCTCCTATTACTGGAGTTTCTGATTGTGTTAAATTACAAGATGACTTGAGTAACTTTTGCAGTTGGTCATTTAAAAACAAATTGTTGTTGAATGTGGGTAAATGTAGGATTTTATCATTCTCTCGTACACACTTACCTGTTCTTCAGCAATATTTTCTATACAATACCGCTATTGACAGAGTTGAGGTCATAACCGACTTAGGTGTAACCTTTTCCTATGATCTTACTTTTACCAAACATATTGATTCTATTATTTCAAAAGCTTATATTATGCTGGGTTTCATTAAGCGCAATTGTAAAGACTTTTGCGACCCACTCACACTGAAAACTCTTTATGTGTCCTTTGTTCGTTCCATTCTGGAATATGCTTCTCAGATTTGGTCACCATTTTATCAGTGCCATTCATACAGAATTGAGAGCGTTCAGACGCAGTTTCTTTTGTACGCGCTTCGCGGCTTACCTACGGAGCGAGTGCACCAATATGTACTTCCTCCTTATAATGATCGTTGTAAATTATTAAAATTACAACGATTAGACCACCGACGAGACGTTGCATCTGCTATCTTCGTTCAAGATGTTCTGACTTCCCGAATAGACTGTGTCGATTTGCTGGTTCGTTTCAACTTTTACGCTCCTACACGTTGTTTGCGCCGTCATTGTTTGTTACATATTGATCCGGTCTCTACAAAC